>JBBPQP010000882.1:0-15904 GCA_038092555.1 Boletus subgraveolens
GACCAGCGATAGCAAGAAACTCTTTGTCTTATCTGACGACAGCAACATCAACTGTCTCGACGTGTCCACCGGGACGACGCTCTCTCAATGGTCCATTCACAGCGACAACGAACCCAGGTGCATTGCCCTGTCAAGCAACGGCAGATTCATCGCAGCTTCCGCAAACTCGTCTGTCTCGTTATGGGACACTAAGACTCACAAGCAAATTGGGTCTGTCATCCAGCATCCAGCTCACGTCGGGTCAATGGCTATCTCAGCAAACTACAACCTTGTGATGGGTGGGGGCACGACAATCACCCTTCGTAGTCTCCGTGACATCCTTCCCTCACGTAATGCTGATGATGTAAGTGCACTTGCTTGCTGTGTGAGACCCCGCCTCGTTGACTGCTGCAGATTCTCGCGGGGCAGGCCAGGTGGCGCATGGAAGTCAAAAAGGCCCATGTCGAACAGACAACCAAGTCCCTTCGTGCAAAGGAGGAGAGCCCAAGTGTGTTTATCATCGCCCTGACTCGTGTGCTGTTGACATCCACGTTCATCAGACAGCAAAATTGCGCGTCTCGAAGATACCGTCCAGCAGCTCCGTAACCAGCTCTCTGAGTCCCGAAGCGCGGCTGCCCAGGAGACGGATAGCCTCAACAAAATGAACACATCCCTTCGTTTACAGGAAAGGAACTCGAGTGCGTCCGTCGTCACCTTGACTCAAGCTTCATTGATGTCCGCGTGTATTAGAGAGCAAGATTGTGCGTCTCGAAGAAATCGTTCAGCAACTCCGTAACCAGCTCTCCGACTCCCAGTACAAAGCAGATAATTTCGGCGAAACCATCGAGTCGCTTCGTACACAGGAGATGAGCTCGGGTGCGTACATCGCCATCGTGACTCGCGCTTCATTAACATCGTCGTCCATTAGACACAAAAATCGCCCACCTCGAGCAGCAACTCCGCACCCAGTATGCAGATTCCCAACACAGAGCAGATGGCCTCCTCCAGATCGTTCGTGCGCATGAGAAAAAATATCAATGCGAATCCCTGTATGCCGAGGGCCGCATAATCGATGCTGCGCATTCTCTTCTTGAGATCACCAACACCGTAGGCGAGCAAGTCAAAGCCAACAAACTCATAATGGACTGGCTTGCTAGTGAGTGTTGGCGTCGCACATCACGATAATGCATCCAATCTCTACGATCAGGCTTCAAAAACCAATGCATGTCAAGGTTGGAAATCATTGGAGACGAGGCGTCAAACTCCAAGAAACAGGATGAAGCGGTTGCAGCCTACTCTACGGCATTGTTACTCGGTCCCTCCACTGTGAACACGTTACTAATGAAGTGGGCAAGCACAATGCTCATTCGCAGCTCAACCGGCGAAACATTGACTGACGCCATCAAGGTAGGGTTTGCATCATAGTCTGATGCCGGATGTTGACAGTGTTTGTGAATCAGTTCAAGGTGCCAAGGTTTCTGGTCTATCGGGCAATATGCGATGCTCTCGAAGTGGGCGGTCGCATTTCGGAGGCGATCGAGTATTTCCGACAGTTGCAGAGCGAGCTAGCAGAGGACACGAGTAGCTGCGATGGGCGGGACAGAGATTCTTTCCACACAACGACAAGCATTCCCGAGAAGGAAACAAAGTCTATAGATGAAGAGTGGGTTGCTAGTAAGGATTTGCTACCTGGTTCGTGACTCTCGGTCCTGTCTGACATTGAACACCAGACTTCAAAGCGCGTTGTCTCAAGGCATTAGAACAACGTGGAGATGTCGATATGGACTCTGCCTCATACAAGGATGCTGTCGCGCATTTCACTACAGCACTGACCCTCGATCCATTATCGACCGACCTTTTGACTAAGCGGAGCAGAGCGCGAGCTGAAACCGGATCATGGGAGGATTCGTTGGAGGATGCTGATGCAGTACGTGTATCCTGGTTAACACCACAGTAAATAGTTAATACGATTCCAGGTGATCAAACTCGACCCGTTGTCTCCACGTGGGTATGGAAGAAGGCATGCAGCACTACTTGGTGCTCACCGTTATGATGAAGCAATCGATGCGTATAACGATATGCTTGTGAAGCTCGAAGAATCTCCGGATGCCGTTACTCGGGGTAAACATTTTCTGACTCTCACGAAGGCATACTCTGAGGATTTTGTCTGTTGCAGAATTGCGTAACCAGTATGTGAGCCCATCGCAGACAATGGCAGCAATTCGCACCTCTGCCAAACGGGCCCAGCGGGATGCCCCCCTTGTCCTCATTAACACAGAGACTGGTCGTCTCTGTGACAAGCAGGAGCGACTAGACGAATTCGAAGCCGATCCAAAACTCAAGGAGCTCGTTGCATCCATCACAACAACCCATGACGACTCTCGGATCTCGCGGACCGTTCGGGAATACTTTCGATACGCCACATTCTCTCATACATGGGAAGGAGCTGAGCCGCTGTTCCACGATGTCCTCCATGAATCGGTACACAAATTGGCTCCATCACCAAGAATGTCGAAGGTGGTAATGTTCTGTATGACGGTGCGGGAAGCTGGGTTGCGCTGGGCGTGGTCCGATACGTGTTGTATCAACAAAATGGACGGCCCGGCGCTTCAAGAATCCCTGACCTCGATGTTCCAATGGTACCACGAATCCGCACTCACGATAGTTCACCTCAAAGGTGTACGATCCGACTCGGAGCTGCGTGCTCTCGTAAGGTGTTTCTGGAACACGCGTGCATGGACTCTGCAAGAGTTCTTTGCATCTCGCGTCATCCGCTTCTACACTGAAGATTGGAAACCTTATCTTCCCCACGAGAATTCATATAACCACAAGGATTCGTCTGCAATCATGGATGAAATGGCGGCTGCGAACGGTGTTGATGTACAAGTGCTACTCTCTCTCCGACCTGGATCAGAGAGTGTACGACAGAAACTCTGTCTTGCTGCATCGCGCATCGCTACGAAGCAAGAGGATATAGCCTACGTGTCAGAACCTTCCTTTCTTCTCTTCACTATTCCCATCAGTCACAGAACACTGGAACTTCGTAGAACAATCCACATAGTTTTCCGATCACTTACTTATGCTTAGTCAGCATATGTCCAGTAGTATATATATCAGGCCTGTATTGTAGTAGTTTTCCCTCAGAATTGGATTGTCTTCACTTGAGAACATCCCCGAAGGGTATACCCTAAGGTCTTTCTTGAGGTGGTCCTGATATAATCCAATTCTCCCTATCCTTACCGTCTACCCTTCTATCTCTCTCATCGTTGCCCTCAATGTCAAACTTCTTGACCGTCATTGTTTCTATACTATACCTACCCTTCGCTGCCATTTACGGCAGCAACAAGTGGACCGTAGCTTTGTGGAATCTGTCACCTCTGACATAAATTGAGGCTGGTTTAACACCAGGCAAAGGTTAATATCAGCTTCTGCGTTGTACATATGGTTGTCCGCCATCTAAATATGGATAAAGTTGCTATTCCCCATAGTGCACCAGGGGTATTCCGTTTGAAGTCTGGAAGAAAAGTTGACATTCCACTTGGTGACTGCGAGACCATCATCCGTGCTACATGTCGTAGTGCCGCCATTGAGCATCTGCTCCATCTACCCCTTGACACGCTGAAGAAGCCCTTAAGCTTCTAGATCCTCTCTATCCACTTTCCACCGCCTTTGAACCTGATCCTGGCTGAGTCGTCGACTAGACGAGTAAGCAGGAGCTTGGTTATCGCGTCCCAACAAGTCGAGGCAACCTTCGCCCGACCTACTCTCTCCGAAGCCCTCCAATGAGCTCAGTGGTCTCTCAACGAGTACCCTGACATCCATCTTTCTTACTCCTCCTACCCCATCACTGACAAAGAAATCGAGAGGCTCACAAAACTTCGAGAGAAAGTAATCCACAACCCCAGACAACCCGGTTGGCACTTCATCAGTGCATTCGAGACACGTCTTATCCAATGAGAACGCTTTGCAGCCTGGCAAGCCTCTTGGCATAACACCATCCAATCCGAAGCCCCTTAAAAGTCGCCACCATTTCCTCCTCTAACATCATCCATATCCCCTTGTATTATAATGACGTCCCGACCTACATTGCGAACGGCGTCGATCTTAACAACGACGACCCCCAGTACCATCCATGTGCCCCAGGCGACGCAATCTATTCCTCCATTCCGATCCTGACTAGACGACTCCCATCCCCCGTCCACCGCTCCCTATCACGTTCATCTTCCTCCAACTCCAGTTGCTGATACTTCGACTTCCCAGCCGACGGCTCAGATCACGACGAGACAAGTTCTCTACATAGACAGGAGGGAAACACCCGAGACTGTGGCTGCTCTCATCAAGCAGCAAATAACTATATTTTTCGACCAGTACGCTGTTACGACTACCACCCGGTAGGCGTACAAGTAGACACGAAGCGTAAAGCCACCTTGAGCCTAACTCTTGTTGGTCCTAACTGTGTAGGATACCTTCAGGCTTGACGCGAGCCTGGTGACGAACGACGAGGGGTATTAGAAGTAGTACCCTGAGATAGACGACGACCGATAGTCCAATATAGACGAGGTCAGATGACCTGGACTGGGGAGAGGACAACGGATAACGAGGTCGACGTCGAGCTGGATGAGTTCTCCTAACTGGGGTGGAGAACCTGGAGACAAGCCAACAACGACAAGCCGTTGGTGGAAGAGGGCAACGAAGTTGCCCGACCTTGAAGACCCTAGGGGGCTAGGGTGTCGATGGCAGAGTCCTTCAACGAAGGGGGAAAAGAGGGAAGGGCGAGGTAGAGATCAAGCAAGGGGAGATTGCAGGGAACGGATGATGTTATACCACAAGAGTAACCGTAAGGTGTACACTTTAGGTGTCAGATCAAGGTTAGAGAGAGAGAGGGGTTCGAGAGGAGCTCGAACTTATATACTCCGGCCGTAAGGGCTTTAGGGCAGGTATATCCCAATCTGGTAATGGTGGTCTGTGCGTAGTCTAACCTGATATAGTAAGAGTCCATGTCCTACAGGGAAAGCCAAAACCAGTGTGGCGAGGTATCGCCCAATTAGGCAGGAGGGGTTCTGCATGGGAAGTTCACGAGCGTAGGGACGCGTCATGGGAATCAGTGTGGCGCGACGTGTTGTGAAGGCACGTGAGTGGTCACAGGGGTGAGGTGAGGTCGTGGCACAACACGAGGTGGGGTGGCGATGTTGAGGAGAGATCTTGAAATGGTCAAAGCAACTGATGCTTCAAGTAACACCAAACTACGATCGATGTAGAGTCGAAAGAAGTAAGAGGGAAAACGAAGTGAGCCCTAAGGTCTCCTGAGTCCTGCTTTGAATGAGATATCCAAAGAGACTAGACTGGGGATTCCAGCCGTAGTCCTCTGGGTTTATATATTCATGTTATGTTTGTACATGTGGTGTCTAGATCTACTGATCTAGGGCATAGGGTAGACGGTAATTAAATAACATGAGGATGCGGCATGTGGAATGGAAGGAACGGTGATTAAATACGCATGTAAGTGTGTGAGTGAAATGGAAGCATGACGGAGATGAATGTGAGAAATAATATATCCATATCGGGATTGGATCTCAGATCCGATCGGGGAAAGGAAAAAGAAAACAAAGTGCGTCCATGCGCGAGTCCATCTAGTGGCTCTAGAGAAAGTGAAACTGATACGGGTGAGCACACGTGACTATCACGTGATCCGATAAGATAAAGAAAAAGAATATCAGATTACGACCGTAACAGAATCCTAGGTTGTCAGTAAGAAGGAATTGTAGGACTCACCACAGCACATCGCTGACAAATATTGCCTAAACAGGAAATCACGCGAGATGGAAGTGAGGGAACAGCACTGGGGCGGAAAACTGTATTCCAAGTTGAAATAGACATGATTTTATACTGTAGGAAAATAATCTAAACTCCTAATTAAAGAGCATCAAAAAGGAGGTACCAATGATCTAGGGATATTATGAGGTACGAAAGAAACTAATAAATCTAAAAATGGAAGGTCCAGAATAAAACAGATAGGTTGCACATGTGCGGATGAGCTGGAAGGTGATGGATTGGGTCAGATAGGGGTTTTCAGCAACAGGGAATATGTACCTCTTACACTGCCCTCCTGTATTCCTCTCGGTGATCCCCATCTCAGTTGAGGCCAGATCTCTCCTCAACATCGCCACTGCCTCATGTTGCTCTTGTGACCACTCATGTGCCATTACAACATGTTGTGCCACACTTATTCCCACAACACACCCCTTTGCTCATGAACTTCCCACGGCAGACTCCTTCTGCCTTTTCGGGCGATACCTTGCCACACTGACTCAGGGTTTCCTTATATGGATATGGACTCTTACCATATTAGGTTAGACTGCACACGGACCACCATTACCAGATTGGAATATACCTGCCCTAAAGCCCTTACGGCTGGGGTATATAAGTTCGAACCCCTCTCGAATCCCTCTCTCTCTCTAACCTTGATCCGACACCTAAAGTGTACACCTTATGGTTACTCTTGTGGTATTCATCATCTGTTCCCTGCAACACTTCCTTGCTTGATCTCTACCTCGTCCTCCCCTCTTTCCTCCTTCATTGAAGGACTCTGTTGTCAACACTTTAGAGTCTCCCTCTAGAGTCCTCAAGATCAAGCAACTCTGTCATTGCTCTCTCACCAACGGCTCATCATCATTGGCTCGTCTCATGGTTCTCCACTCCAGTTAGGAGAACTCGTCCAGTCTGACATCGACCTCACTACCCAAGACTCTCGCCTAGGTCAAGGTCAACCGACCTTCTTCGTCTTGGACTCTCAGTTGTTGCAGGTCTCAGGATACTTCTATTAATATCCCTCGTTGTCTGTCGCCAGGCTCCTGTTAAGCCTGAAGGTATCCTATGCCGTTAGGACTCAACAAGAGTTAGGCTCAAGGTGGCTCTACACTTCGTGTCTACTTGTACGACTACCAGTTGTAGTCATAACAATGAGCAGCTTCATCCCACAGATGTCTCAGCAGACTGCTAGTGTGCAAAAGCATGCGTACACATTCCAGGATCATGCAGTTGAGGTGTTCTGCAATTCCATTGTGCTGTGGGGTGTTGTGTACAGTGAAACATTGCATGGTGCCCTGTTGCTATAAGTACAGGACAAATTCTTTGCCCTGATATTCTCCCCCTTGATCTGAGTGGAGGAGCTTGATCTTTGCAGCGAGTTGTCAGTCAAGCCAGGCCTCAAAGCCTCGATATGCATTGAAGGTGTCACTTTTCTGATGCAACAAGTAGATGTGGGTAAGTCGGGTGTGATCATCCATAAACATGACATAGTAGCGTTTTCTGCCAATGGTCGTGACAGGTGCTGGGCCCCAGATGTCAGTGTAGATGATGTTGCCAAGTGCTTCAGCATGTGGCCCTTGGTGTACCTTGGCTATTGGCTTGTGTGTCACCTTTCCATAGATGCACACCTCACAGTGAGTGTTTTCATTGTCATCTGGCTAGTACCTTAATCTGCTGACCAGTTCTTTTTCAGCCAGCATGTGTGCAGTGGATGGCGCTATGTGCCCTAGACGTCAGTGTAGTTCCATCACTGTGACCTGTTCATCAGCAGCAGCTGCGTGGTCGCTCTCGTGCACCACATGGTACAGTTCTTTTGCTGACTGTGGTACATGCCCGATTGTCTCTCCATTGGTGTCACGGATTGTACAATATCCTTCCGCAAAGATCAATGTCAGGCCCATCTCATCGAGACAGCCAATTGACACAAGGGTGTACCCCACTTCAGGTGAGTACAATACCTCAGTCAGACACAACTTTGACATGTTTATTCCATTAGGTATTTCAATGACAAGGTCACTGATGCCCATAGCAGCAAATTTTTGCTGATTGGTGGCTGTAAAAGATTTTGGTGGAATTTGCTTCAAGTTGATCATCTGATCGCACTTGGGGGTGATGTGATGAGTAGTGCCAGAATCATATAGTTCAACCCGGTGCATTTCCTTTGGGCGGTCACTGATTTTCATTGCTTCATTCTCTAGGTCTTCATCAGTGCCAAATGAGGGGCAAGCATAGTCAACCATTGTGTCATTGCTATTGACTCTCTGTGCTTCGTCATCCCACTCACAGCCCCATGGACTGTCATCACCGACAACCAAGAACCAGTCATCATCATCATCGTGGGCCTGATGCCCAGCACCTGTGTCTTTGTCATCGCTCAACTCAACAGTTTCCAAATCAGGTAAAGATTCGTCATCTTCAATGATGCCAAAAACTCCTTCTTCTTCATTCGAGTTGGGCACAACCACATTCATGCTACCCATTTGGTGTGTTGCAGTCTTCTTTTCATTCTTAGGTGTTTGATCATGATATGCTGCTAGGTGTTTGTCTGACCCACATATCCAACACCTCCATTTTGGCCTATTGCTGCAGAGAGGGCAGTTTCCATGGCCATGGCCTCATCATGATCCTTGCTGTCACTACAAACAGTATATTTCACCTTCTGTTGATCTGCTTCTTCACTGATAAGCGAGATGAAGGTGTCAGGTTCGATCATCTTGGTTGTCAAGTACAAGTGAGCAATGGCAAGCTGGTTGGATGTGAAATTGGTGAGCGGGTTGGGAAGGGATTGGATGATGGTTGAACAGTAATCCTTCTTGTCAATATCAACACTGACTGATGCTAACTCCTTGCGCTTCGTTTGCAGCCCATCAAGGAACTGTCAGACATCTCCACCTTTGGCCATCTTGGTCTCAAGGAATTGGGTGTGCAACTCCATTTGTGCATATGTTTCTTTTTCAGTATATTTGTGCATGATCTCTTTCCACATAGCTGCAATGGTGGCTAGTTTGCAGATCTTCAGTGCAGTTGAGTCCAGGATGCGCTGAGTCAGTAAGTGTTTTATGATTTCTTTGTTCTTTTTCCATTTCATGATTTCCTTGGTTTGTGCAGCTGATAAAGAGGGTGTGTGGTTTGGCTGAGTGGACATTCCATCAAAATGGCTCCACATTCCCTTGGCCTCAACAGCTACCTTGAAACGGAAATTGAAGATTGCCCAGTTTGTGCCTTTGACATCAAGCTTAGGTACATTGGTTGGTAGTGTGTTGGTGGTGATGGGAGTTATGGACATTGTGATCAATTGGCAGGGTTTAATAGATTAGATGGAAACAGCAGAGCTCATAACCTGTGAAGATACAAGAAATATTGGAACATGGAGCACACTGGAGATGATACGCTCAGTCGTGCATGGGGCAAATGGACTTTGATATTTACCTGGAGATAATACACTATGTATGAGATAAGTATGATTAGATCTGTACAGTAAGGAAGAGCTTACCTCAGTCATGTGCAGGGCAAATGGACTGAGGTGAACGGTCATCAAGCAATAAACTATATACTTCTGGCTTTAAGTATGTGAGCACATAAGGATAAACTACAGTATGAAGGGTCAAGAGCAAAAGAAGTGTAGCAAGCATACCAAAAGTGTCGTAGCATAGATACCAAGAATGTACAATGTACAATATAGGGTTTGTAGAATGTAGGGCTGGGTCCGATGATCGGCAGCATGCACACTTGCCTATTCCAACATATACCACCACACTACACATACTATGTAGCATAGCTTACACATTTTAAGTGCACTCATAATCATGAATAGCATTTAAGAATGCTTGTTGAGGGACCACACTTGTTTTCACTGGGTCTGCAGCTGTCTCAACTTTCCCAGTGGCATGGACACTATATCACAAGACAATATGAATTTGAGCTGCGAGATGTGGATGATGGATGTCACACACCAGCCATTGTCATACACCCGCTGCATCAGTTTCGGGACCAAGTCATACTTGGCTGATGCATCTGCGAAGTTGTTGAGGGACTGGAGGTGAGTGGTGAAGATACTGGAATATTCGTATTCCTTAAATGTGATTGGTTCATGTGACCCAGATGCCCACTCATCAATAGCACACTGTAACTGAATCCATGAAGTTAGTTGATTTATAATCCATAATGCAATGCTGCATCCCTACCACTGTGAGCACGAGTGCAAAAGCAGAAGCCAGAAAGGGTTTGTAGTACTTGACCCACTTGATCCCATCATCAGACTTGTTTTTGAATAGCACTTTGTTAATCAGTTGCTGTATACCTTTATTCTGGTAGATGCCACTGTGTTGATCAAGTGTTGTGCCACATGTCTTCTCAATGAGATGGATGTTCAGTCACTGTTAGTATGATGCAAGGAATACATACATGGTAGATGAACAATGAGTTCTTCTTAAGCTCCACAACAAGGTTATGATTCTGTTGCTGCACTGCCTTGATCATGCTTGTTTTGAACCCAAATATTGTAGCGACAATCAGTCAAGCCTTGGACTTGAATTGACTGCAGAGATGTGAGCTCCGTGCCATAATCTGTTTAACTCCAAGTCAATCCTAGTGAGAATGCACTGAACTTGACATACCAGCTTCAGTATAGTGACATCATGAAGCAACTTTGAGTCATGGTGCTGACAAGCTATTTGCCATGCTACTTTGGCCCATTCAACTTCCTGGATAGTGGTTGGAAAAGGAGTCTCCGTGAGTAATATAGTGCAAAAGATCTTGATGGCAGTCTCAAGAACTTGGTGCATAGCCAAGTCATAATCTCCTGCCTTCGGTTGACCCTTACTCTCACTCCCAGCACTGGCTGGCTGCAGACTCAGAGCAGGAAGCGTTGGAGTATGCATGATGACATCCATGGGCTCATCTTTGATAGGCCCATGTGTCTTTACCTCCTTGGCCAGTGGCTGACACTCCATGTCAGACAGCACCTCATCTGCCTCATCATTGTCCTCACACTGCAGTATGTGCTGGGCACGCTTTTTGTATACCAACTCATCTGAATCATAGCCTTTAGTAGTCTTGTCACTAGCAGTATTGTCTCCGTTGTAGTCCTCACGTTCACAGATTCTTTTCTGGGTAGTATTGAGTCTATGACCATCTTGAACTCTAACCATCCCCTGAGGAGTGATCAACGTCTCAGTCTGTGCAAGGGCACAGACCCAGGGAGGGTGGTTTACCTGTACATATTGTGTGTTAGCATTAGATACAAGGTAGTCAATGTAATACTACGTACCATCAGCATTTCGCTTTGTACCAGTGGGACAGTGCCACTCCACATCACTAAGGGGGACATGAGTGCAGTGCATGAGTTCATGGTCTCATGCCCTCCTACAGATCTAGAAGTGAACTACATATTATTTTTGTGAGCCCCAACTGACCAAAGAAAAAAAAAAAAAAACACCAAATCCACCAAGACAGCACCGGGATTGCCAGCACTGGTGAAGTGATCTTTATATTGGGCATCTGACAGGTGGGTGACTTGCTCAGCAGCCTTGGTAACTTGTACACGCTTCTGTGTAAGTTCCTTCCACCATTTGGCAGTTGCTTTGGCTTTCTTCTCTGAGGCCATTTTTTCCTGTTCATGATCCTCTGCAATGGCAGGGAGTCTTGAGAAATAATAATGAGAACTGGATGGACACATACCAAACATCACTTGGACTTTCTTGCTGGGATGACAAACGTGGCTGCCCATGGAGTGAGTGGTCTCTGCAGTCTTGGAATGGGTGTTATTGTTGAGCACTTTGGACATTGTTAGTTGTATTCTGAGTGCAAAAGTCAGGGAAGAAAAGGGTGCTCAATAAAAAGGATGTGACAGCCATGGATTAAATCTTGTTGCAACAAACCTAAAGTGACCACCATGTCATGGTGATCAACAAACTTGATGTGCAGTGTGGATAATGTGGATGGGTGAAAAAAAGAGGATGAATTGTTTTTGAAGGCTTGGCATGGCACCAAGCATTGGAGCCCTGGAAGGATAGCCAAATGGTTGTCCCAGTCATGGCTGAAGTTTATCCACCAGCTAGTAGAGCCCTCTGTCAATTTTCTCATTGCCACTATGCCTCACCATGTCCCCAACCATCAGCATCATGCTTGTGATCACTGTGGATGATCATTCCCTACCTCCAGTAGCATGCAGTGGCATATTGCACACTCCCGACCTTGTCATGTCCAGTGGAAAAGACAGGCTGCCAGTGTGCATCCCAGCAGTGGTGTGGACATTGCTGGCGCAAGAAGAGAGCATCAGGTGTATGAGCATGGTGACAACAATGACAACAACATACCTTTTGATCACAATGATGAACCTGATCCCACACACAGTCATGGTGAAGAGGAAGAGGAGAGAGACAGCTGTTTTCCTTGGTATGTGCAAGAATTTACTGCAGCACATGTTGCAGACATCCTGGGTTAGCAAGTACCACATTCAAGCAGATGCAGGCATCACAGAAAGCCAGGGCAGGCCCATATGCTCCATTTGTGGACAAAAAAGAGTGGGAACTCACTGAGTGGCTCATCAGGAATGTGAACCAGCAGGCTACTGATGATTTCCTAAAGTTTCCAATTGTTAGTAGTCAGCAATTATTGGAATAAGTGGATGAAAACTGACCTTACCATTATTTCTAGACAAAAGATTGTATCAAGCCCAGCTTCCGGAGTAAGTATATGTTCATGAAAATGATTGACAAACTCCCCACCAGGCCAGAATGGACATGCAAGCTTGTGCATGTCCAGGGTGATGTCAAACCTGCAGACAAAGATCCTAACACTGATGAACTTGAGCTGTGGCTGCAGAATCCTGTTGCATGCATCTGTGAGTTGATTGGCAACCCCTCATTTCATGGGGAGATTGCATACACACCAGAAAAAGTCTACCTGGATTGTCAAGGTAGAACTTGCCGGTACAATGAGATGTGGACTGGTGACTGGTGGTGAAGAACTCAAGTGAGTGATTTCGAAAGCATGGGATGATGTACCTGATGAATGCTCTAGGCATGTGTATTTTGGCCTCTGATAAGACTGAGTTGTCATGGTTCAAGGGCAACAAGACTGCTTGGCCCATGTATCTGAGCATTGGCAACATATCAAAGCACATCCACCACCAACTGTCACAGCATGCATCAGTTCTACTCAGGTATTTACCTGTTTCCAAGATGGTGTTGTTTGAAGACAACTCAGTTGCTGGATACTGCTTGTTCCATTACTGCATGAAGTGTTACAACTTGTCATTATGTTTACCTTTTTCTTTTTCATCCCAAATTACCTATGCTTTTCTTTCGTCATTTACAGGCAGCCTCATTCAAACACTGTTGCAGCCTAGTTATTTTCTTCTCTTTTCCTCACTGACCTAATCCTTACCTTCCACCGTCTTCCATGATATTCCACCATCAGTCAGCATCCTCTTACAAATCGATCTTTCACCTTCTATGAAGTTCTATTTTCTTCTATTTGTCTTTTCATCTCCAATTTGTATTTAAACCTTCATAGGTAGACCTTTATCCCTAAGTTAGACCTACTTGGTATAACCACATCCTTGTCCCTGAATCTCTGTTCTCTAAGTTGTTGTTGTACTTTTGAGTCAACACTCTTCGATTACCTTCATCATTGTAGAAGTCCTACAATTCCACTGTTCTAGTGGAAGTCCCCTAGGATTATTTCCCCAAGTCGTTGTAGAAGTCCTACAACTCCCAAGTTCCATTGAATGACCGAGTCTATTGCTATCCCTACCCGGGCTAGTTGTAACATGAAGCAGCTTGTTGAGCCTCTGGTTGCAGCAGGCTGTGAGGGTGTAGAGATGGTATGCGCTGATGGGAGGATTCAGCGAGTTTACCCTGTCCTTGGGGCCTTTATTGGAGACCACCCAGAATAGTGCCTGGTGGCCTGTTGTGCTGAGAACCGGTGTCCAAAGTGCCTCATGCCTCCTGATCAAAGAGGCACAAACTTGTCATTTCTGTTCCACAACCAAACACAAACAACACATGTTCTCCATGCACAAGCTACAGATCAGTACCCTCCTGAGTTCATCGCTGACGGTCTTTGCCCTGTTTTTGCTCCATTCTGGGCTGAACTCCCTTACACTGACATCTTCACCTGCATCACATCCGATATCCTCCATCAGCTCCATCAAGGCATCTTCAAAGACCATTTCAAAAAATGGTGTTCAACGCTCACCAACAAGAAATACTTCAACAATTGCTTTCATGCCATGCCCATTTTTCCAGGGCTTCGTCATTTTAAGGAGGGAGTTTCAAAAATAAAACAGTGGACAGGAGCTGGTCACAAACAATTACAGCACATCTTTGTTGGTGCTCTGGTTGGTGCTATCCCCAACTCAGCCATCATTAAATCAGGGCAGAGTCTCCTGGACTTCATATACTTGACTCAATACCAATCTCACACTGACGAGACACTCTGAGCCTTACAGCATGCACTCAACAACTTCCATTCCATCAGAGGCATGTTCATCAACCTCAGATGCCACAACCATTTCAACATACCCAAGCTGCATTCTCTCCAGCACTATGTCAAGTCAATCAGGAATTTGGGCAGCCTAGATGGACTCAATATAGAACATTCTGAGCAGCTACATATCAACTATGCAAAGAAGGTCTACACAGCAAGCAGCCAGAAAGACTACATTATCCAAATGACCAAGTGGCTTCAACAACAGGAAGCTGTCATGTGGTTCAAAGCATATCTGACTTGGCACAACGGTCACCTGAGAAAGGACTCAACCTCTTCTGACTCAGATTCTGAGAGCAACATTCCTGACCATCCTTCCAGCACACAGCCTGTGCATGGTGCACCTACACTCACACAAATTTTCTCTACAGGTCAGCGCTACCATATCTCATGGCACCTTCAGTTTCCTGGCAAGACCGTTCAGTATTTAGAGAAACATCATGGTGCTATCAGCTTCTTGGATGCCCTTCAGGCCTTCCTCAACACTTTACCTTACAGACAGCAATATTCTATTCCAAATGCAAACAATCAGTTTGATGTTTTCAGCAACCTCACCATTCTAGTGCTGCCCAGCGAGCATATGCCCAACAAGAACTCTGCAAGGATTCAATTCCATCCACAGCATTCGAATGGTCCTCACAAGCAGCCAACACCAGTGAGGTTTGATACCATTCTGGTCCTGATCGACAGCAAGTTACAACAGCATGGAGGGTTTCATGGTAAGCTCTCACTCATTTACAATCGGTACTAACTTGCCACACTCTTACAGGGCTTTGTGTTGCTGAAGTGTGAGCAATCTTCAAGCTGCCTCAACACCTTGGCAATTGCCCTCAGCCTCTCACTTACATGCATTGGTTCAAGCCCATGCAAAGTATTGACAACACCATCCAGATGTTTGGCTCAGTCACTCAACTCGGTGTGGCCTCCCAAATGCAGAAATCATTCCAGTCAATTGCTTGGTCCAGCTGTGTCATTTAATTCCCAAGTTCCCGATTGGAGCTGCCAATCCACTGTGGATGAGAGGGGATACAATGGGTGATGCTGACTATTTTTTTCTGAACAGATATGCAGATTTCCACATTTTTGAACAGTACTGAGTCCACCATGATCCATAACTGTATGGCCAGAGGAAGCGGCATGGGTGGGTGGGTGGGTGGTAAGTTACTGCCAATATGACAGACCACTCATGACTCACCCACATGATTACAGAACAATTTGAGCATGCGGCATACTACAGGTGCAGAAGAGCATTCAATCTACAGCAGATTTGAACAATTTGAGTGGAACATGGGTGGGTGACTGGGCAGTAAGTTGCCATCTACCTGGTGGATCGTACACTCACACAATTGCAGCCTGACCACTGGCGGTGCAGCGCAGCGCTCCGATCCCTGTAGTACCCTATAGAACATAGGTTTTGTTACTTACTATTAATCTGACTACATTGATCTACTGTAGCTTGTCCTTTGAAGTCACTTCGGCTCGGTAGTCAACTGTAGTATTATCTAACACGAAATTTACTACAATGTACAATGGTGACTACATAATTACATGGTTGCTACAGCCCTTTTTTTTTTTTCCTGATGTAGACTCACAGTGTACCAGGACGAACGAGAATCAGGCGACG
>JBBPQP010000883.1:0-15900 GCA_038092555.1 Boletus subgraveolens
CCTCTCGAACCCCTCTCTCTCTCTAACCTTGATCTGACACCTAAAGTGTACACCTTACGGTTACTCTTGTGGTATTCATCATCCGTTCCCTGCAACATTCCCTTGCTTGATCTCTACCTCGCCCTCCTCTCTTTCCTCCTTCGTTGAAGGACTCCGCCGTCGACACCTTAGAGCTTTCCTCTAAGGTCCTCAAGGTCGAGCACCTCATTGCTCCCCCACCAACGGCTCACCGCCGTTGGCTCGTCTATAAGTTCTCCACTCCCGTTAGGAGAACTCGCCCTATCCGACGTCGACCACGCTACCCCAAGTCCTCGCCTTCGTCTAGATCATCCGACCTCTTATATCTAGGACTCTCGGTCGTCGTCTCTCTCGGGATACTCCTCCTAGTATCCCTCGTTGTCACCAGGCTAGCAAGCCTGAAGGAATCCTACGCCGTTAGGACCAACAAGAGTTAGGCTCAAGGCGGCCTTACACTTCGTGTCTACTTGTACGCCTACCGGGTGGTAGTCGTAACAGCATACCTGTCTCACAGATCATATCATTCTTGATACATCCCATTCAGGAAGTGAGTGATCATCAACTCTGTGTTTTCACTCATCTCACAGGCCATGCCATCCTTGATGCATGCCATCCAGGAGGTGGGTGATTGTCAACTCTGTGGTTGCATCAGTCTCACAGATTCTATCATCCTTGCTACATTATCTAGCAAGTGAGTCATTGTTAAGTTCCTATTTCTACACCTGTCTCAGACTGTATTGTTCTTGTCACATCCCATCTAGGAAGTGAGTGATCATCAACTCTGCTTTCTGAGTTGGCTCAGACTGTATCATCCTTGATGTATCTCAACCAGGAAGTAAGTAATCATCAATTCTGTGTATTTGCACCCTTCTCAGACCATATCATCCTGCCACATCCTATCCAGCTTGTGAGTAATTGTCAACTCTCTGCTTTCAATTCCATCTCACAGACTGTATCATCCTTCATACTGTACATCTCATGTAGGATGTAAGTTACTGTTGACTTGCTTTCACAGCTGTCTCACAGACCATGCTGTCCCTGTCACATTGCATATAGCTTGTGAGTTATTGTCACACTCCTAGTTTCACACCCATTCATGATCATATTGTATTTGACACACTGATTAAGTCTGTGAGTAATTGTCAATTCTGTGCATTCACACCCACCTCAGACTTTATTGTCTTTATGGCAACCTATAGTCTGTGAGTGACTGTTGACTCTGCTTTCACACCTGTCCCACAGACTGCATTGCCCTTGACACACCCCATTTAGTCAGTGAGTGATCATGGACTATGTGCTTTCACACCTGTCTCACAGACCATATTGTCCCTCATACAATCCATCATAGAATGTAAGTGATCATTGACTCTGCTTTCATACCTGTCTCACAAATCATATCATCCTTGTCATGTTTCATCTAGCTTGTGAGTGATTGTAAACTCCCTGCTTTTACACCTGTCTCACAGACCATGTACATAATCTTTGTCATATCCCACCCAGGCTGTGAGTGACCATTGATTACATTTTTTTCATACCTGTTCACAGACAGTATTGTCCTTGTTGCATCCCATCCAGCTTGTGAGATATAATTGACTCTATGCTTTCATATTGGCTCACAGACCATATTTTGCTTGTTGCATCCTATCTAGATTGTGAGTTACTGTAAACTCTGTGCTTTTACACCCAACTCATAGACCATATTTTCTGTGCCATCCAACCTAGAATGTGAGTGCTTGTCAATGCCCAGCTTGTACATCATCTTACAGTATAAACTATATCATATCTGTCATGTCCCATCCAGGAAGTCAGTAATCTTCAGTGCTATATTTTCATACCTGTCTCAGACCATATCATGCTTATCACATCTTGCCTAGCCTGTGAGTGTGGGTCAATGCCCTGCTTCACATCTATCTCACAGACCACATTATCCTTGTCACATCCTGTCTAGGTTGTGAGCAATTGTGGACTTTGCTTTCATGTCTGTCTCACAGACTGTATTGTCCTTATTGTGTCCTATCTAGCCTGTGAGTGGTCATTGACACTCTGCTTTCATGTCTGCCTCACACCACATCATACTTGATACACTCTATTTAGTTTGTGAGTGATCATCAATTCTTTGCTTTCACATTGTCTCAGACATACATATTGTCCTTGTTGCATCCCATCTAGGTTGTGAGTGATCATGGACTCTGCTTCACATCTATCTCACAGGCTGTATCATCCTTGTTTTGCCACATTCAGGAAGTGAGTGATTGTAAACTTCATTCTTTCCTGCCCATCTGATAGACTGTATGATCTCTGTGACACTCCATCCAGCTTGTGAGTGATCATCAAGTTCCTAGTTTTACATTCATCTTACAGATCATATCATGCTTGATGTGTTCCATCCAGGAAGTGAGTGATTATCAACTCTATGATTTCACAACCATCTCACAGACCATATGGTCCTTGTCACATCCCATCTAGCTTGTGAGTGATTGTTGACACCCTGCTTCCATGCCCACCTCACAGATCATATCATCCTTGATATACCCCATAGCCTGTGGGTGATCATTGACTTTGTGCTTTCACACCCACCTCACAGACTATATTATCATCATTGCATCCCATCCAGGGTGTGAGTGATTGTCAATGCTCTGTTTTCCCATCCATTTGATAGACTGTATTGTCTTTATTGTGAACCATTTAGGAACTTGAAGTCAGTGGCCATGAACTCTGCTTTCACATATGTCTCACAGACAATACTGTATCATTGCTATTGCATTCCATCTAGGTTGTGAGCAATGATTGATTCCACACTTTCACACTTGTCTCACAGACCATATTGTTCTTGTCATGTCCCACATCCAGGGACTTCTAGTTAGTGATCATCAATTTGATGCTTTCACACCTGTCTCACAGACCATATCATGCCTGTCTCATCCTATTTAGCCTGTAAGCACTGACCATTGCCCTGCTTTCACATCTGTCTCACAGACCATATTATCCTTGTCATGTCCCATCTAGTCTGTGAGTGATTATTAAGTCTGTACTTTCAAGCCTGTCTTACAGACCACATTATCCATGTTGCACTTCATTCAGCCTGTGAGCAATCATTACTCTCCATTTTGATAGATTCCTCATAGTCCATATTCTCTTTGTGGTGCATTGGAGCAGGCCCAGGACATCCAAGAGTCTCCTGGTGAGCAATGCCAATTACTCCATGTCTATCATGCTTATATGGTATCATGACTTCTTCATACCTCTGCTTTACTAGGGACTAAGTTGAATGAGGTCTTGTCATGGCTGAATGATTTGGATCACAGTAGGGAACACTATGATGACATACTTTGTTTATATCAGGAAGGCACATGCACATGGCTTCCTGAAACAGAGGCATTCAGGCAATGGAAAGGTGATGGGAATACTTTTTTGTGGTTGCATGGAAAAGGTATTGTATATGACACTTTTTGGAGATGACTTTTCACTGACATTGTGAGTTTATTGCTATGGCTTCAGTTGGAGCAGGGAAGTCCATGTTAGCGTACGTACTGCCATTCCTCGCCCTTTACCTTTTATTGAGTCTTTCAGTGCATACACGGTTGAGCATCTACAAGGTTTCGGAGAAGCTCTGGGATTTTTCTTTTGTGACGCCAGAAACGGGCCGGCGCCGACGACTCCTGCAGAGGTGATGCGCTGCCTTTTATCCCAGCTGTTGCAACATGCACATTCCCGTGGCATCGACCTTGAGAACCTGCTCGATGATATTCTGGAGAAGAAACATCAAGAAAAGCTTGAAACTCAGGACGACGTCTTGCTTTATAACCTTCAGGATCTTCGACACCTAGCGTCACTCGTCACAAGCCATTTTAGCCCCGGGCCTGTTGTGGTGATAGATGCGCTAGATCAATGCGCAGACATCAAATTACTATCACAAGCTCTTCTCAAGCTGAATGAGGAAGGTATACGGCTATTTGTGACAAGTCGGCCGCGGCAGATCATCAGGGACGGTTTCGCAGGACTTCCTTCACTCTCGTTGGAGAGTACTACTATGGCATCAGAAGTGGCAAAAGACATTGCTTTGCATGTCGCAGAGGAACTTGATTCCCGATATCTCGATGCCAAGTTGAAGGATGAGATGCAGGCGAAATTAAATGAAAAAGCAGACGGCATGTAAGTTGAACTATAAGTATGCTTTCCAAGGTTAACTCATGTGTCATATTCGGCGTTTCTAGGTTTAGCTGGGTTCAGTGTCAACTCGACAACCTCCAACAATGTGGAAACACGCAAGAACTCCGGAAAACACTCGACACCGTCCTACTTGGGCTTGATGAAACATACACGAGAATCCTTCAGGAAATCGACAAACAGACTCGGATTCCAGAGAAGGAGCTGATTCAACGTGCCTTGGTCTGGCTCACAGTTGCACTCAGACCACTTCGGTTATCTCAATTGCTTGATGCACTCTCGATCGATCTCCCCGAGCAAAAGATTCATTGTGAGCTGACGCGTAGGGCTGAATTTTTGGACGCTCTGTCGAACCTTGTCACATATGACGAAGTGACAGATATTGTCGCCCTATCTCACCTCAGCCTCAAGGTATGTTACGAGATTTTCCTGAACTTCTGACAATATATACAATTGATTCCACAGGAATACGTCTCGGGACGGTTTGTCCGCGAGACACTGCCCATATATCATATCGACCCACAAGATGCTCATGCCGAAGTGGCACAACTCTGTGTATCCTACATCACTTTCCTACTCAAGCAAGAACCTTCGGACGCCATGGCTACTCTATCGGAACCACGTAGATTTCCATTGCTTTCTTATGCACTTTCGTGTGGTTTCAGCCACATCGGCTACATCAAGCCCATATCGAAGCCCATCCTTGAAGCGTTGAAGGACCTTCAATCAAACATTCAACAGCACCCATCACGTTGGGATCAGCTCTGTAAGTTGAGTGAAGAGTAACTTTCTTTTCGGTAAGAATTTATTCCGATATAATGTAAGAGTGAAGAATTAAACGAAATTCAGTAATGAGACATGTACATATCAATGGTCGTGTGGAGGAAAAGCTTTTGGGTGAGAGTGAGGATTTGGATTTGGAAGACGTGGGGAATGTATTCCGGGACTGGGACTGAGGTCCCAGACAGAGGGGAAAGGAGGATGTACGATCAATATCCTGTTGTAGAATGACTGTAAACGAATCAAGTAAGGGGTGTTCAAACGTGGATAAGGTCGCTCGAGTCCCATGTGCAACGAAAAAGTTTGTAGAGGGAAGGGCTTACCCACCATTCATCTTACACGACGGTGACAAACGTTGCGGTACGATCACGACACCCGGCCCACCCGACCATCTCTTACCATCTCTGGCGCTCCCTCGCTAAAAATGCTCTCAGGAGCTTTGCCAGCCGCTTCCCTTTTATCGCCAGCAGGGAGGATGAGTAAAAGCGCAGGAGAGCACAGGGTTTTACCCGGACGCCAGTTGTGTGGAAGAGGAGCATTTCGGTATGGGAGAGGGTTTGAAAGACATAGGGAGAGTATCCTATGCGTGGGGGTGAGGTCACTCCCGGGAAAGAGGCGGGGAGAAGGCACAATCGATGTCCTGTTACAAGATTACTGTAAACGGGACAAACAAGGCGTATTAAAACGTGGACAACGTCGCCGGGGTTCCGTGAATGACAAACCTGTCCGTGCTCCATTCACACGTCGGTGTGCAGTCGCGCATCGGGGGTGTCGTCCAAATGGGAACACAAGACGCGCGGAAAGAGACTCTTGAAAATGTACCGGTAAAAGTTGGGATTACTCGGATTGCTTGGAGATCTACCGAGTATGCGGACGAGGCGCTAGATGATCTATTGATCGACAGGGGTCAGTGCCCGACTCACCGTCTCCATGACGCCTTGTGAGCAACGAGAGGTGGAGAGACGGAGAGGACAGCGCATACAGCTCACAAATATTCATTCTCAGCGACTTATTCAGGCGTACCCGTGTCCTCACTCTTGATTAGCACCACGTTCTCCAGGTCGGCTACGAGATTGTGCACATCTGTGCGTGGACTTAAAGGAGAGGTAATTAATATACGCATGCGCTTGGACGACCACCACGCACAACAACTGCGTCCCTTTTGTGAGCAGGATGTGGTCAATGGTAAACTCAACATGCCTACTGGTGATGCAGTTCTCCAACGTGAGGTGTTTGAGCAGGAGGGGTAACACCGCGAGCAGTTGCTCTTTTCGCGAGATGGGGTCGGTCGTCATCAATCATCGACCGTTAGTGTCCACGTCCAACCACCTGATCACGAAAAGTCAGGATGAACAGGATATCACGTTGACTTGGAGGATGTGATGTACCATGCCCTGCGTGGCCTACAAATCCTGGTACGTGTGTTCCATTCACTTGTCTATTGATGGACGTCACGGCGCCGTGCTATCCGCCCCACATCCTACGTCAAAGACGCATCAGCCATGTGCTTCACATGTCCCCAAATTATAATCCAAACCCACCCACCCACGTCGTGGACGCATCGGTCGCAAATACTCAACAAATAAACACTGCCCAACCTTTCGCCTGTAATTTGCCTCCCCGTCCTGACCTCGGCCCAAACAATCTTCGTATGCTCGCCTCCCCGGCCCCGTCCACGCCCGCACTAGCACTACCGTCACCACCGCGCAAGGGCAAGGCGGGACTGAGGGAACGATTTCGAGAGGGTCGTCTTCGAATCGCTCAAGACCATGTGAGCAGAGGGAAGCTTTGGGTACGACGACGTGTTGGATGAGGGAAATGACGTCACGTAAGGAAAAGGAGCTGTTTGTGGTGCCCAGAACGGCCCATTCATCATTCAATGGCCACGATAAATCGTAATGGAGCGTACGTTGTCGTCGATGGGGTTCAAAGGGAGTTTGTTGGGCTTGACGAGTTGCTGGACGCTTTGGACGACGTATGCAATGGCGGACGACCTGGCGAGTTGATCGGGGTAGAGTTTGATGTACAACCGTAGGTCGGCCTCACAGGATCATCACACGCGCGTCATACAACAATGTGGTATTCTGTGAGACTCGGAGGATGACTGAGGAAATCTGGGTTGGCCTCTGAGCTGGTCACTTGAGCTGTTGCTTTGCTTGTTTTCCAGATGTATGGTCTGGAGCAAGATGCTGAGTTGAAGGAGAGCGGCATTCGACATGGTCACCAGACTACTTAGTCTCCCCAAACCAGACCTAAATCTTCGAGACCAGAAGACAGTCGTTCTGATCATACGAAGCAGACTGCTTGTCACCTTCAACTTGGCAAGGTCATTTGAGGTTAACGTCGTGTGCAAATTGTCCACACGACCAAATAGACAAAATAATTATGTAAATAATTTTAATGATCAAAATTGAAAGAAAAAAACAAGTGAATGATATAAATAATAGTGACTGTTGGGAATTGTCGCGACCCACTATAAGCTTGTCATGCACTTGACAACCTATCCGTAGATGGTATGTTTGTGTTTGAGCAACACATTCTAAACTAGGATTGAAATCTTTAGCATGATTCGCTTTCTCACGTTAGAAATGATAATTAAACTTAATTAGTCATGATAGAATATTCCGTTTGGTTTCAGCGTAGTTGGTTGTCATACATGGGCGCTGGAATGGATGCGTATGTATGGCACAATCAATGTTCGGATGACGACGTTGGATCCCACCAACTTTTCATTGGCGGCGGCGGCGATCGTCTGTGTCCCGCGAACACCCACATATTCGTGTTTGACGTGCACTGCCCATGTGGTTTTCAGGTGGTATGATTCAACAATTAACTTGAACCCGTGGTGCAATGGGGATTTCATTCGCAATTCACAACAATACTGCATTCTGCTCACTTTCACTGGGAAATGTGAGATATCGGCCAAACGGCAACAAGGTACTAGTTACATGGAACCTTGATCTCCCATCCATACGACTACCTCAGACCAAGGCGGACCCGACGAGGAGTTGGGAAAAGTCGTTGATGTGCGCTTCACAGATGGCCGAAAACCAGAACTCGTGCTCTGCATCATGGCATGTAACGAGGTTGTGCGCGATTTCGTGGGCGAGCGCAAGGAACCTGGTTTAAACAGCTCGTCAGCTACTACCGCATGATACTGACCAACAAAATGGGATAACCATGATGACTGGGCTTGTTGTGGTTTGCCGTTCTTGACATCCTGGTAGTCTTTTGGCGCATATTTCAGCTTGTTAACTGGCTGCTCATGGTTAGATAATACGCACGCCATGCTTCAAAGTATCGAAGGTTAACGTATAAGATTCCTTTGCAATTGAATGCAATGCACCCGACGGTGTCGTTATAGAATATGCGTAATGATCCCATGGGAAGATTGTAGATCTTGGCAATGGGAATGATAATGCGTACGAAATGGGTGAGCGGTTCATGCATGCATTCCATGAGTTGATCGACGCTTAGAGTATCTATTCGAAAGGGTACATCGCGTTCAGTATGCCAATATCTTGTTGAAAGGCGGTTACCTTGACTGATATAGACATCGATATTATCCATTTTTGCTAGTCATTATAGCTAAGTAGAAATTCAGGCGCGAAGAGCTACAAACCCACCGAGGAATCGTAAACTACCAACTGGTTTCTCAGCATCACAGTAGCCATTGTTCAGGAATTCGATCACATCCGTATGGCCATTATGATGGGGTGGTGTCCGTTCTCTGGAGTTGCACAGTGTGACCGCTTTGTCCACATTGCTTCCTGTACAATCAGTCAGAAAAAGTAGCTTTGGACTTCTCGTCACTCACGTATGTAGCTCCGAGGCATCACCTGACGTGGAGACCTGCAGAAGCATATTAATAACATGCTATATGCTTCATGCTCAAGCTTACCAAGGAGACGGGGGAAGTACGGCGGTCACGGTAACACCGGCAGGGGGCTGAGCGTTCGACGTGATACTGCGCTTTACAACACGAAATGCGTCGCAGGCATTGTTAACAACTTTCGTGACATTCAGAGGAAGTGGGAGTAACGAAGTAAATGAGTGCTGTGCGACCTCGCTGGTTCCGGGAAGGCATGCAGGATTTGTAGCGGGTTCGGTAGGCAAATCAAGACTCATTTCTGTCATAGGGTGTTGCGCTGTGAGGGTGTTCGGGGGGACGCTGGGAGTCACTGGTGCATTTGAGCAGCGTGAGCTTGCTGGGTCCGTCAAACCCGAGTCGGTGACGTGCCGCCGGCTCTTGAGGACCTGTCCAACTGTGGTATACAATACAATTGTCACCCTTCCAATCTTTGGTCGAGGCAGACGGGACTCACCCTCGTAACCTCTTCGCTTCAAGACATCGAGGTCCTCGGAAAGGATAGTCGTAAGGAGTAGTGCATCGCTAAGCTTGACTGTGCCAAACAGCACTCGACATAGAGAGATGGCAATCCTTTCCACCGTCTTGAGTACTCGAAAAGGACGAGTGAACCCCAAAAGCTTACTCATACATATCTTCCTTTGCACTGTTGGAGAGCCAGAGGTGTATCCTTCCATCTTCGTACTTCGCAGTCGCCCATATGTCTTGTTCTTTTGTAGTCTTCGTGTTTCCGAAATAGAATGTTTTAGAAACAGATAGACGTTCCCAGAGCCTGACGACGATATCGTCGGGGTTAGAAGACCACGGTATCAAAGTTTGAGGCTGGTGATTTGGATAGTGCTGAAGGAATAAGGAGAGCCTTTGTGGAACCAATGTTTGGAACTTGGAACACGTCGTCGTATCCGGGATTTCATGGCCCTCTTTGCACTGCTCTGAAACGGTGGTACTCAGATATCTACACCCAAGGAACACATAAAAACCTGTTTGTATCCAATCAGTAAAACGTTTCAGATGGCCATAACTCATCTCACGTTCGAGTTCAAGAGGCATATCACGTGGTGCGGCGATGATCGAGTCACGAAAGAGCTGGTATGCCTGCGTATCGTCAATAATGACTATTTCCTTGGGCTGCTGCAGCGAGTATGTGGTCTCCCATCTGTCCGGGCTCGTAGTTGTCTCGCGTCGTACACCAAGCAAAACAGGTTTGAACCTCATTTTGCTTAGAGTGTCATTGGGAATGCGAGTGTGCCGGGAAGCGAGTTCGCCCACCTCGTGCAAGAATCTGTCTCATCGCCAATTAGCAGTAGGATCGAAATGTTGCTATGCTCACTGTTCGTGTCCACCTGCGAGCTCGTAGAATCTCTCGGGGTCGTCGATTAGACTCTCCACGACATCTTTCTCGGAGGGCTCAAGCTTGGCACCACAAGCGTTCAAAAAGCGGTTCGCCATGAGACCAAAATTCACAAAGTGAAATAGCTTCGAATAGAAGTCATGTCCCGTCCTCCCGCCCACGTAACATTGAACAGGAGGCAACCACGCCCAGCGTCCAGAAATCGCTTTCGGGACTATCCGCAACTGAGAGAGTCTGTCGAGCTCGTGTGGCGAAAAGCCTGGAACGACATCAATAGGCCTGCGGAACCAATGAAAAGGAAACTACCGACTTGGACCATGCTCGGACAAGATTTCAAACCACTGACGAGCGACTTCTGCATTGGGTGGTGGCTTCGTCTCCAACAGGTGAAGAAGCGATGAGGGAGGTGGGTGACGCTGTACCCCTAGTTCTTTCATGATGTCCTCCCAATGTCTGTGCCGTATGACAGAAAACTCGAGTGTTTTCCACTGATCACACAAAAACACCTGAAGCAAAGCATTGGTGAGAGAAGAACGTTTGAGAGACAAAGAAGCCTCAGCACATTTTCCAGTCTTTCCAGACAGGTGCCGCCTATGTTCTCTGCTTGTACGAACGCGATATCCAGAAAGTCGTCAGGATTGTAATCCGGATACAATGATCGAAGGTTGGTACACAGGTATTCGAAGGCGCTTGTGCTGACTGCAGCGTTCTGTGAAGAACACAGCTCCACGATCACAGATAAAGGTGGGTAGCGACGCAAACCTAGGCGATAGAGGAGTTTGGCTTCACAGTGATGTGTTAGCCATAACACCAACACGAAATTTACGATATACCTTCAGGAGATTCATCATGCCATTTTGGCCTCTTCCCCCACTCGATCAGGGGCAATTGAAGATGTCTGAAACTATCTATCAACGGATAGAGTTCGTCGGCTCTAAAACGCGTCTTGCTCGTGCCTTTCTGAACACCTTCCATGGCGAACATGTTTGATGATCTCAGCTGGGAGAGTTCCGCCGAAGTAAGGGAGTCGGCAACTTGGACAAGATAGTCAACAAGATCCGATGTATTCCACTTTCCTGTCTCTACCATCCTGGGTGCACAGATTGAACGAACAGATTAAGAAAGCAACGTATCGACTTACCGCGTCAAAACAAGTTGAGGAGGAAGATGTTGCCGCACTCCTAGAGCCAAAAGGAGTAACTCCATTTCCACACTAATTCCATGACCTGTGTGAAACCGGACTATCGGGAGACGTAAATCATCGAATGCAAGGATGTTCGTTCCAGGAAGATACGAGTTTTCCGGATATTGTAGGCCATCGATTGTCGGAATACAGCTCTTGTTTGCGAATACTGTGACCAGATGGCGCATCTCGTCCGATGAAGACCACACGTGGGAAACAGTGCTGAGAACAGATTCGGCCCAGATAGGTGACTGAGTGAAGTCGTATCTTGGATCAGCCAACATAATCTGCGGTTGAGAGATGTATTGTAGCCAGTCAGCAATCGTGAACTCCCGCCAACCGAAACTCGCCAGGCGTGTGGGAGTGAAGTCTTTGGTGACTGTAAGGGGTAAGAGGAAGGGAGGAAGTGGCCCATCCAGCGGGATCCTTGCACTAAAACCATCCGAGTTAATAAAGCATTGTATGGTGGACAGTTTAATTCTTGTTCCCTCTGCACCCAGGAAGTGGGCCACCTGCGACAATTCGGCCATGCCAGAGGTCGGGCTATGGTCTAATTGCCATTGGAGACAAGCAGCAAGCTCCCCGTGATCGAGAGTGTGTTTCCGCAGATCTTCTAAGACATCCGGAAGCGTTGTATCACCTATCTGGTGCTCGCCTGGCAGTGCTTTCATGATCCCAGCCCCTGCTTGAGCGACATCTTGTGAGAGCATGGGGACATGCTTCAAGAACTTGGCACAGATCGGATTGAACAATCTGATATCCGAGGCGTGGCGAACGCCGACAGAGGAGAGAAACCTAAGAGGCAAAGTGGAACATGCGTAGAACGACTCCTGAAGCAGCTGTGCAACCCTCGGCGAGGGCGTAGAATGGTGAAAAGTGAAGAATTTGAGAATGTGAATGAAACATTGGCGCAGCCTGTTCTGAATCTCTGGTGGTGGTCGCAAATCAGAGGCACTACTGTGCCCAGTTGCTCCCTCCCATGAGGTTTGAAGAGCGGAGAGCTCCGACTCATAGACGACGCGGGACAGGAAGCCGCCCACGTACAATAATTCACCATTCCAGACTAAGAAAACTGAGTGTTTATGTCTCAAGAATGGATTATGACACATACTAGGAGCGTTCCTATCGGGTATTGAGTGAGTAGTTGCACCCCACCGTGTCACCGTAGCAGAAATGGCTTACACTAGATCTATTGATTCACGCTCGACAGTAGGAATAAAGGACGATGCCATGTTGCCACCAATCCCTGTCGTTTGACTAGTGGAATGACCCTGGAAAAAGACATCAGCGAACACGAGAAGACAGGGAGGGATTATAAACAAACAATGAAGATCCTCGGATGGAATGCCCTTGCTTCGGATCAGTCAACACTCGTGATTGGTATAAAGATTACAGACCCATTCAAATCGGCGTGGAGCCCTTGAAAGATAGACATAAGAGGTTGGTTTTCTGGATTTGTGAAACTCCGATCATATTCTTCTTTCCCGGTCTAAGCGCAGTCGATCCATAAATGTACTATACCGAGTAGCCAAACCAAAGTACCCACATATACGAGGCTATACTTGAGCCGGGAGGATGGCTTCTTGGCGGTACACCGCATTACTTCTTTTGAGAGGTTCTCGTCCTCCTTTATGTCTATCTCTGCACTGAACACGGTTAGACCCAATTTCGCCGTATAAGGAAAATTTTCAGTTTGCATTGGGAAAGAAGGAACTTCGAGTTGAGGTAGGGATTGACTTTCAGAGAAGTCGCGATGCTCGCGACGTTTTGAAACCTCTATCGACGGCCCTTCCCATACTTTGATTGAGGTTTCAGCCTGGATTGTGAATCCTTATTTGATGCCACAATCAGGATATGTAATGTGCACTCTATAACCTGAACAGTACTCACGATGACGTCGGATCCCATCTACAACCATCGTCTTCAAGGGGGTGGAGGGCTCCATCGGTACAGGAAGCTTGACAGCTTCAGCGGGAACAGGGAGCTCCTTCTTTACACGTCCGATGCAATGGCGATTGAACCAAATGCTCACATCCTTCAGATGTACCATGAAAGTGATCGACGTCGTGAGAAATCGCATAAAATCGAGCGATGGCGGCATCGAACTACGCTCTCGTAGCGGAATCTCGATAATTGTCCATGGGGATATCGGTCGTTTGGAAGGAAGATCCGTTTGGCGGATATACAGCTAGCATTGGAATGACGGGGTAGTCTGTTCAAACCAGTGGTCTACGTACCTGATCCTTGCCATCCTTCCAGTAGAACTCCATCTGTTGCCCTGCGATTACGTTTATACTGACTTCAATCGAAAAACGAACATGACGCACCCCCAGACAACACGGATGGATGTTCGGTCACGGAAAACAAGCTGTAAAAGCCTGTCGGAGAATATTTATCCAGCTTATTGTGTTTATAGCACGCGGTTGACTCACCGACACCAAACGCGCCGACCGTCGCTGGGTCAGGATTGCCCTCGGCTGGACAGAAACAAATCGGATGAAAGCAAGTACGAAAAAACTTAAAAGCAAGTAACGCACCGATTTTTGCCAGTCGGGTCCAATCCTTTTGTGTGAACGATTTCCCGTCGTTCTTGAATGTCCAGCGAACAACCTCAGCAAAGGAAAAGTCAGGCCGACAGTGCCAAGACCTGGTCAGAAGACCATGCTCTCTTACATCAGAAAACCTCGGATTCGGCAGCATCGGCGGATCAACACATGCTACCCTTGATGTAGCGGTCTCAAAATGGATTTCGACAGTGGAGGATTGGGCATCGTCAGAATTCTGAAGGAGTTCTCGGAACACTGACACGATCAATATATTGAGGATAGTGAAAACAGGATTTCCCGATACCACGGATGTTCCTCTTACCAGTGAACTCGCCTGGATAGCGTGCGAGGATCTTGTGGATCAATGCACGCTGGTTAACCTCGACTGGCTTGCCCCCTCCAACCTGATGCTGAAGGATCAGATGAAAGTAATTGATCATGAAGCCTGATCAAACGCACCCTTGCTTTATTGTATTTAAACATCCAGGTTCAATGCGTTCTTGTTGTGACCTCGACAATGTCGCGGATCGCTCAATGTCCTTGATGCTATGGCACTGATATGCTTTGAATAGTAGATAGGGCCAAAATACTATGGCAGTCAAGTGTTAGCGGTTTGTCCTGAGGAAGCAAAATCGCAACGGAAGCCGGCGGTGCCTGCCTAACTGCTCAGCACCATCGTTATAACTTCTACCCACGCAGCCCACAACGCATGGGCGACAACCAAATGAAGTTACATTACGCGACACAATAAGCTTGCGAGAAAAAACCTGAACACAGCCGCGGGGTGGCCGCACCACTGATCTTATTTCGGTTTGCAAAAATATTGAGGCCATGGGAAATTTCCAAATCTTGGCCGACACTCTCGGGTAGTGGACTGACGAGATGATTGCGGGGATAGGTCGTATGTACACAGGGTTGTATACTAGCCCGTGGCTAACGAAAGATAGTACTACGACTCCAAGTGACGAGAAGGGAAAGGTAGCGCGAAGCGCTGCCTGGCCCTGTAGGCTGTCGGGCCGTGGGAACAACCGCCTCGCGGAGTGAAACGGAAGCCTGACGGAACCCGAAGGCAAGAGAGCGGGGCGGAAAAGGGATTGATCGGGGAGATCAGTCGACCAGGGAGTGGTAGGTGGGTGAAAAAGTGTGAGCAAGCTATGCTACCAACAGCTGGCGAGCGGGTGGAAGTCCGCAGAGCTCTCTCGAGAGTCGAGACCTTTCGTCCATGGGGCCTATGCATCTGGGTAAGAGTATGATACTACAAGAGATAATCACACTACATCATGTTCAGTGAAATGGCTAGCGTTAGCCGACGGTAGCCGATGGTCAGGACCAGTCAGGACCAGTCAGGACCACTATCCGGTTTACAGAAATGATATCTGTCCCATTCTTGCCCTCGCACGTCCACGTGTATGCATTGATCTAGCCTCAAGGTTTATGGCTATTGTGCACTAACAAAGAGTCAAATTTAACTTCGCAAGGAGCCTCGGGGCTGTCGACATTGTAGACGTTCTCGGTTCTCACTTCGTGTTTTCACCATTCTTTTGATGGATGCACCTCAGGGACAACTTGACAATCCAAGCACCAATTCGCTCAGAATAAATCGAAAGTTGGAGAGGCGGTCTACAGTCACAAGTGCTCACATTTTTTGTAATCTTTGGATGTTGCTTCATGAGAGCGGGAGGACAAGGGAGAAAGGCTATAGCCTATGTATTGTGGGTGACTAGGTACGCGACAATACATGACGAGAGTATGAGGAAAAAGGGAACACAGGATGTGCGAGATGGCATGGTGAATAAGGCGGGGGATGAGCAAGAGCACGAAGTGCTCATTGGCCCCACACAGTGGCGGGAATCTGCGGCAGAAGGGATGAGCTGCGGGGCAAGTGGGACCGCCTCGCAGAAGAATTTGCCGCAGAAACATGCGCTGGCGCGCAAGAGGCCCCAGGGGGAATAGAGCCAGTGCGAGGCACCGAAAAATGAGAGTTTTG
>JBBPQP010000884.1:0-15899 GCA_038092555.1 Boletus subgraveolens
TCCACATGTTTGGTCATTTTCCACTAAACACGATATCCTAACCCTAATCCTAACCCTTGCCCTGAATCCCAAGTGTATCAAATGAAGTACATGCTCTTGGCTTTCTATTGGACCAAGAGTCAAGAGATTTGGATAGGATCTGATTAAATGGCAGCCATTTCAAAACAACAACTCATTCAGACAGTTTTTTGACTTTATATAAATCTAGGTATCTAATACTTGGTATGAGTTCCTTTGGCCTTGATAACTGCAACAATCCTTCTAAATATGCTTTCTATCCATTTTTAACACTGTTCCTCATCAATTTCCCCCCACTCCTCTACTACCATCTCCCACAATTAATAAACTTTCATGAGAGCACTGTTACAAGTTGTCATCATGTTTACTTCTTTTCTTTTATCCCAAACTACCTATGCTTCTCTTTCGTCATTTACAGGCAGCCTCGTTTGAACACTGTTGCAACCTAGTTATTTTTCTTCCCTTTTCCTTGCTGACCTAATCCTTACTTTCCACCATCTTCCATGATATTCCACCATCAGTCAGCATTCTCTTACAAATCATTCTCTCACTTTCTATGAAGTTCTATTTTCTTCTATTTGCCTTTTCATTTTTGATTCGTATTTAAACCTTCGTAGGTTGACCTTTATCCCTAAGTTAGACCTACTTGGAATAACCACATCTTCATCCTTGAACCTTGGATCTATAAGTCATTGTTGTACTTTTGAGTCAACGCTCTTCGTTCAAACTCTCGTTGTCGTAGAAGTCCTACAACTCCCCCATCCTAGTGGAAGTCCCCTAGGACAGATTACCCTTGTCGTTGTAGAAGTCCTACAACTCCCTAAAGGCCCACAGAAGGAACCTCAAAAGACCGAGTCTATTACTATCCCTACCTGGGCTAGTTGTAACAAAAGGTCTAACTTTGCCTGAAGCTACCACCATTGTAGTCTTCCACCATTTCCTCTTGACTCCCTTCCTTGACCTCTTGCTGGTGGCATGGACCTCCAGGCAAAGACTCTGAACCATCAAACTCTGAACAAGGAGAACCTTCTTCCAACTCCGACCCAAACCTCACACTCCCATCCTTCGAAGATTGAGATGAAACATTAGATCTCTCTCACAATCTCTCCTCATTGCTACATTTCCCTCAACAACCAACCCCACTGTCCCCTACTCCCACAACCTCTAGACCCCTCTTTCCCGTTCCACCTCCTGCTCCCCCACTTCCACCCCCACCTCCCCCACCACCATTCCCTCGAGCCCCTCCCCTGCCAACCTTCCCACAGATCCCACCACCAACTATGTCTCACAAATCCACTGAACTCCACATCACCACCCCTGAGAAATATAATGGCTCTTTTGAGACCGCCCTCCAATGGCTCCACACTGTCCAGTTCTATCTCCATGTAAACAAAGACACCTACAAAGATGACAATAAACAAGTTGCCTTTGCCCTCTCATACATGACCTCTGGACTGGCCCTTACCTGGGCAACCGCCTTCTGAACCAAATGCATCACCGGAACCACCATTAGCCTGGGGACCTTCGCTGATTTCATCACTGAATTCAAGAGATCCTTCAAACACAAAGACATTACTGGGAATGCCATCGTCTGGCTCTCCACCCAGAGAATGACCAAAGGGAAGAATGGAACTTTTTCTCCCTCGTTAAACCAATACATCTCTGAATTCCAGAACTATGCTGGAAGAGCGGGGATCACCAACCCAAACGTCCTTATCAGATACTTCTCTGCTGGAATTCCCCCTTCCCTCATGAAAAGAATCATGACCATGGACACCATCCCTTCCACCATCACAAAATGGTATGCCAAAGCAATTCATTTTCAAACTCAATGGGAGCGAGCCGACAGGATTGCTCGACGAAGCTCCAAACCTTATCAGACGACCTACCACTCTTTCTCCTCGATGTTCCCCCCTTCAAAACCAAAGGATCCCAATGCCATGGATGTCAATACAATCAAAGTATCTAAACTCACCCCTGACGAAAGAAAGAGATGTATTGAGAAAAAGCTATGTTTCTGATGCCAAAAACCCGGTCACCTCAGCAACACCTATACCGCCTTCTCAAGAAAACCATTCGAGAAGAAAATCCAACAAATAGTTGAAGAAAAGGAAACCCTCCCAAAACTCAAAGATGTTGAAGAAGATGACAATGAAGCTAATGTCAGGAGAGTCTCTTTCTCGAACATGGATTTTTAAATAGGGAAACCTGGTCAATGCAGGCTTTCCCTCCTTTTTTGTGTGCTGTAATTGTATAATCTACAATGAAATCTATGCAGATCCCAATTCAACTCATTGTACTGTTGCACACCCTTCAAACTGTTGAATCCTCTGCCCTTATAGACAGTGGTGCAGATATCTTCTGCATCGACTGGGATGTCATCAAGAAACACCAACTTCCCCTTATGAAGCTAAAGGAACCCCTACATGCCAGAAACACTGACTCTTCCCATAATAAGAATGGGGATATAAAATTCACCTGCGAACTCTTTGCCTCCTTCAATGGGATTGTCCACCAAGTGACCTTCTATGTTATGGCCTGTGGCCAGCAAAACCTAATCCTTGGGCTCCCCTGGCTAAAGTCCGCCAACCCCACTATCAACTGGTCCACCCAAACCCTCCTCATCAAAGAATCCACCGACCAATCCTGAGATCTCTACTTATCCCACTCTTCCAACTCTAAACAACATGACTCCATTTATTACAAACCTTCCCCTCGTCAACCACATCATATTAACATTAACTCTGTCTCAAACTACCACCTCGAAGGATACCTCCAACAAGAGACTGAGAAACAATTCATCAACCATGCCCTTGACAACAGGGCTGTCCAACAGATCATCTGTTGTAATAACTGCTTTATTCCTAGAAACTCCCCCCTCATCACCAAATTGACCACTGCCACCGAACTCACCATGGAAGCCAAAAAGGCTAAACCCAAACCTACCCTTCCCCCAGAGTACCAACAATTCTCCCCCATCTTTTCAAAAGAAGCCACTGACCATGTTCCCCCCTCTCGTCCTTACGATCATGAAATCAATCTGAACGAGACCTTCACTCCAAAAGTAGGGAAGGTCTACCCTCTCTCTCCTAACAAACAAAAGGCCACTGAAACCTTCCTGGCCAAAAACCTCACATCTGGAAAAATCCATCCTTCCAACTCCCCTCAAGCTGCTCCCTTCTTCTTTGTAAAGAAAAAGAATGGAGACCTCCATCCCTGTCAGGACTATAGGTACCTGAACAAACACACCATCTGAGACGCCTACCCCCTTCCTCTCATCTCCGACCTTATGAACAAACTACGAGATGCCAAGGTCTTCACCAAATTTGATGTTTGATGGGGATACAACAACGTCTGAATCAAAGATGGTCACCAATGGAAAGCCACCTTCATTACCCATAAAGGCCTTTATGAACCCACTGTCATGTTCTTTGATCTCACCAACTCCCCTGCTACCTTCCAACGATTTATGAATGACTCCTTCTGAGACATGATTGCTGAAGGGTGGCTCGTCATTTATATGGATGACCTTCTCATCTTCTTCCCTGACCACCAGACCCACGAGGAACAAACCAAATGTGTCCTTGAACAAATGATGGAACTTGATCTCCATCTCAAACTCGAGAAATGCACCTTCACCACCGATGAGGTAGAATACCTCAGAATGATTGTCAAACCAGGAAAACTTGCCATGGATCCTGTAAAACTCAATGGGATCGCCAAATGGCCCATCCCTGCCAAAGTCAAAGATGTACAATCCTTCCTTGGATTCGCTAACTTCTACCGACAATTCATTCCCAATTATTCCAATATTGCCCATCCCCTCATTGACCTCACCAAGAAAAACCTCCCTTGGAGCTGGTTGTCCTCTTGCCAAAAAGCTTTCGACAATCTGAAAACACTCTTCCTCTCTAAACCTGTTCTTCACCTTCCTGATCTCTCCACCCCTTTGCCATTGCCACTGACGCCTCCAAATTCGCCTCTGGAGCTATCCTCTTACAAACCGACCCCAATGGGGATTGGCATCCCTGCTCCTACCTTTCCCAATCGTTCTCCCCTGCAGAACAAAACTACGACATTTACAACAGGGAACTCCTTGCAGTTATCCACACTCTAAAATCCTGGTGACATTACCTCCATGGATCCTCCTTCCCCATCCAGGTCTTCACTGATCACAAAAACCTCACTTACTTCCATCAACCTCAAAACCTTAACAGGCGCCAGGCCCGCTGGCTACTTGACCTTGCCAACTTCGACTTTAAAATAATTCATGTCCCTGGACGCCTACTTGCAGGACCCGATGCCCTCTCCCACCACCCAGACCTCCTACCCCCCGACTTCTCAGACAACAATGGAGTCACCCTCCTTCCTCCTTCTCTTTTCATAAACATCATCGACTCCGCTCTCCACAATCACGTGGCCAAATCATCTGCCTCAGACCCCCTCGTCCTCCAAGCCCTCCAATCCATGGATGGAGATATTCCCCCCGCATTCCATTTCCGACTCTCCGATTGGCAACACCTCAATGGCATTCTTACTTACCAAGGACACATCTACATCCCTGCCAATGATTCCCTTCACCACTCTATCCTAGAATGATGTCATGATCATGAAACTGCCAGCCACCCCGGATATCAGAAAACCTGCCAACTCGTTGCTGCCGACTACTGGTGGCCCGGTCTCGCCTCTTATGTCCGAAAATATGTTGAAGAATGCGCCACCTGTCAACAGAATAAAACCAATACTCACCCCACCATACCACCACTTTCCCCCATAAAATTCACTTGTGCCCGACCCTTCCAACAAATCTCCTGTGACTTAATCACCGGTCTCCCCCTTTCTGGAGGCTTCAATACCCTTTTGGTCATGGTTGACCACAGGCTTACTAAGGGGGTAATTCTCTGCCCCACTAAGAACACCATTACCGCTGAAGGGATTGCCTCCCTCTTTTTCCACAAAGTCTACCTCCACTTTGGACTTTTTGACAAAGTAATCTCCAACCAAGGACCCCAATTCACCTCTTCCTTCGCGAAAGAGCTTGGAAAACTCCTAAATTATGACCTTTTCCTCTCTACTGCCTATCACCCTCAATCCGACAGAGAAACTGAATGAGTCAACCAGGAGATTGAAACCTACCTTCAGATCTTCTGCGGAAATCACCCCTTCTCCTGGTTAGATTCTATCTCCCATGCCAAATTCGCACATAATCACCGCCCTCATTCCATCACCAATCAATCCCCATTCTATCTCATGATGGGATATGAACCCCATGCCCTTCCTTCAGTCTTCCCCGAAACCCACCTTCCCACCATCGAATCCAGAATCAAACAACTCACTGCTGCCAGAGATGAAGCTCTTGCTTCTCATGAGCTTGCTCACCAAGTAATGGCATCTCGCACTCAACAACACTTTTCTCCATTCAAGAAAGGAGACAAGGTCTGGCTGGAGGCCAGAAATCTGAAAAGATCTGTCGTTAATCCAAAGTTTGCCCCTAAACAAGAAGGACCCTTCACCATTACCAAAGTCCTATCTCCCATAACCTACCAACTCCAACTCCCCAAAACTTGGAAAATCCATCCCATCTTCCATGCTTCTCTCTTATCTCCTTATTGCGAAAACCCCATACACGGACCCAATTTCCCTGCTCCACCACCTGACCTTATCAGAGGAGAAGAAGAATATGAAATTGACTGTATCTTACACCACCGAGGAAAACTGTCTTCCCGTTCTTTTCTAATCCAATGGAAAGGATACTCTGCTAAAGAAGATTCCCGGGTCCCTGAACGGGACTTGAAACATGCGAAGTCCGCTCTCCTTGATTATAAAAACCGGCACCCCACTGCATTTTCCCCTTCCTCATCTCTACAATAAGCCCAACTGACCCACCATGCCCTGCACCGATCGCCCCTCTATCTCTCTCCCTCCTGTCTCTGTCTCCATTTCTTCTCCTTCTTCTATTACCTACTCCTCTATCATTGTTGATGACATCTCTTGTCCCATTACCCCTGTCTCCAATCCTGAACCCGCTGTCTGGTTGCCCACTGGCGGAAGACCCCCCTCCCCAGAAGAGCCTGTTCATCCCATCCCCATCCTATCCGTCGACATTCCTATGGCTGCTCACAGAATGAGAAATGACCTCCCTGACACCAACATAGTCGAACGTATTTCTTCCTTCATTGGAGAGTCCAGACTCGCTCTCCCTATCTCTTCTCACCTTGACCTCTCTTCCCCTCTATATGCCCTCTACCAAGCCTTCCTTCAAAATGAAAGGCTTCGACTTTTCCATGTTTGACCCACTTCCACCACTGAACTCGCCCTTCATCCCACCATCCTCTCCGATGTTCACCAAAGGATCAAAGGCTCCCTCATCGTTGCCATGCATCAGCTTGGTATGGATGAGTTCCTCATTGACTTGGATAGATACTGCAAGGAACAAATCACCGTCAGAAGAGAAATAAGAGAGGCTACCAATCTTATCATCCACACCCCCTCTGCCTCCTCTTCCCCTCTTGACCCCAAAGAGGAACATGTCTTGGAACGAACCGAAGCATACTGGACTGGAGCTGAAGGCTCTCTCCCTCTCCCCTCCACCCATTCCTGATACACCGAAACTTGTAGGCAATGTCACCACCTCGGCCATTACAGAATTGGCTGTGACTCCTACCAGTGCCCCACTTGTCTTATTTGGGGACCTGGTCACACCATCACTCACTGCCCCCTATGCCGCCTACCTCGCTCCCCTTCTACCTCCTCATCTTCCAGAGGGTCTCACTCTTCACAAGGATCCCACCGGTCCTTTTTGTCTAGGGGGTCTATACAACCTATTCCCCAACCTAGAATGAGGACTACCCAACCTTGTCATTCCTCCTCCCCTCCTCACCCCCGATCTCCAATCAATCATGGAGACGACCTCTATGATGAATCTGCTTGGGGGAATATCACCGGCTCTCCCAGACCTTCCTCTCGTGATTTCTTTTAATGGTTTTCATCAATGACTCTGAATCTACTAAGGGGGTAATGTTACAAGTTGTCATCATGTTTACTTCTTTTCTTTTATCCCAAACTACCTATGCTTCTCTTTCGTCATTTACAGGCAGCCTCATTTGAACACTGTTGCAACCTAGTTATTTTTCTTCCCTTTTCCTTGCTGACCTAATCCTTGCTTTCCACCATCTTCCATGATATTCCACCATCAGTCAGCATTCTCTTACAAATCATTCTCTCACTTTCTATGAAGTTCTATTTTCTTCTATTTGTCTTTTTATTTTTGATTTGTATTTAAACCTTCGTAGGTCAACCTTTATCCCTAAGTTAGACCTACTCAGAATAACCACATCTTCGTCCTTGAACCTTGGATCTATAAGTCATTGTTGTACTTTTGAGTCAACGCTCTTCGTTTAAACTCTCATCGTCGTAGAAGTCCTACAACTCCCCCATCCTAGTGGAAGTCCCCTAGGACAGATTACTCTTGTCATTGTAGAAGTCCTACAACTCCCTAAAGTCCCACAGAAGGAACCTCAAAAGACCGAGTCTATTACTATCCCTACCTGGGCTAGTCGTAACAAGCACTCTTATAAGCTGAAAGACATGTTTTGAGGTGATTTCAAGTGTGTCCAATGTGGTTAAGGTCTGGAGATTGTCCAGGCCAGTTCAGAAGCTTGATATCTTACTCTTCAAACCACCTTTGGGCTCTCCTAGAGGTGTATTTGGGGTCATTATCTTGTTGAAAGCTAATATCTTCTTTTAAAATTCCAGATTTCTCCATGCTTTGCAGCAATCCCTACTTCAAAATGGTCATATATTATTCAGCATCCATTCTCCCTTTCATCCCACTCAAAACCCCCACTCCATTCCACCCTACACAGCCCCATACCATCTGTGAACCTCCTTCAAATTTAACTGTATTTTTGACCTTTTTAACAATTAGCCATATTTCCTTATTTTTCCACATATACTCTTGCCCAGCTGATCCAATCCTATTGATTTTGATCTCATCTGACCATATAACTCTTTTCCAGTCCTCCACAGTCCAATCCTGATACTTGGAAGCAAAGGCTAATCTTTTCTTTTTGTGACCATTCAAATAGGGGCTTTTTTTTTTTACCATAGCCTGTAATAAGACCTTTTTGAGGGTGTTTCTCACTGTCTGAGGGCAGGCAGGAGTATCAACATTGGTATTGATGAATTTGGTGGCATAAACAGCATTTTTGGGCTTGCCAGTAATGATTTGCTAAACAATAGTTCTTTTGTTGATGAGAATAAGCTTTGAAGAATGGCCACCATGAAGCCTAGCCTTCTCTGGCTGGAGTTCCTGATGAACCTGATATACTGTAGACTTCCCTAAGCCAGTTTGGGAAGTGATTTTCCTAGAGGAAAGACTAAAAAATGAGAAAGAGATGATATTATTTCTCTAAGAGGTAGAAATGGATTTTCTAGTGATGGTGGGAAAATAAACATGGAATGCTTGGGTTTATATATGTTGTCTGACACTCAGTTACATAAAGATTACATAATAGAACCCTTACAAAATATATGTAATAAAAACATAAAGTCAAAAAACTGTCTGAATGAGTTGTTGTTTTGAAATGGCTGCCATTTCATTAGATCCTATCCAAATCTCTTGACCCTTGGGCCAATAGGAAGCCAAGTGCATGTACTTCATTTAATACACTTGGGATTCAGGGCAAGGGTTAGGATTAGGGTTAGGATATCATGTTTAGTGAAAAATGACAAAACATGCAGACAGTTTTTTGAGCCACTGTATATCTATAGCATCTGGATCCTTTTCTTTGGTGGTCAAGGAATGGAAGGGATAGGGATAGGAGTGGGTGGAACAAAAGTTGCCAGTATGATTTTGGGAAAAAAAGGAAAAAGCAAGAGATAATAGCATTTCCCTTTTTTCAATTGATTTGAAATGGAGGGTGTTAGCATACCAGTCTTCATCAATTTTTGAGACTGAATTCATGCCTACTTGGATATAATTGATGAGATGGGATCTGAGTCCCTGGGCAAAAAATTCAGTTAAGGTGGTATCTTTGGTTATTCCACTTCAAATGGCAGCAGATCTGAAGGAAGCAATGTAGTTATTAAGGATCTTTTTGTTCCAAGTTCTAAGGGTGGTAATAGCTTCTTCAGTGGAATTGGCATGTTCAATGCCTTCTCAAATTCAGCTTCATAGTGTGTGAAGATCTCAAAAGAGGGGGGAGATCTTGGCAAAAGATTTTTCCCTAAAGGTTGTTGCCCAGACAAAAACAGGTACTTTCTTTATGTAAAAAAAAGCAAGGGCAATCTGTTTGTTCCTGCTATTGTAAAGGTCTTTATTAACCAGTCAGTAAGTCTTTACAACAAATATTCAGGATATTGCCTTGGAATGTGATCCATCATACTGTAACTTTTAGATACTCCAATCCTGAGCTCTGAATTTTAATATTATTGTATGGTAGGTGGATTCTGGAGTGAAAGAAGAATAAAATATATAAAGGTGGAGGTTGCAGTCAAACAGGCAGGAAAATGACAGGAGGACAAGATGCCAGTTGAGATATTGGATCTAGGTAAGAACTGGCACAGAGTTGGTGAGTTTTCTTCAGAATCCAAAAATATGTAATGCTCTATTTTTCGAAATGGATTTGATCAAGAGTCTTCTGAACCAGATGATCCTACTACTAGAACAAACAAGGACCAAAAAGCATAGTAGATTCTCAAGTAGATCTAGCTTAGAGTACATGAAAATTTACAAGGATTTACTATATAGTCCAAAAGAAACCACACAAGTCAAGTAGGAATAGAAAAGAAAGAAGTTGTATAATGCAAAAGAAATGGGCAATTGGCTATCAGAACATCATACAATGGAACATAGGGAAATGTCATGGAATGCAAGGAAATCACCTTGTGAGAAAAATTGAGCAAATCAGAAAAAAGTTCTGAGTTATGCTGGTGATAGCATACATACAGTATATGGTTGAAAGTGAAGTGGGCTGAGTGAAGAAAAGAAGGTAAATTGTAACATACTGGAACTCTGGAGGTAGCTCCAAAGGTGGCTGGAACACTGGAAAGGTTAGAAAAAACCTTTGAAGGTAGCTGGAATACTACTGGAAAAGCTAAAAGTGACATGGCATGTTTGCTGATGAAGGCCTAACTTCAAAGGAATGAAGATAGTGTTCTATGAGATTAAGCCTGCATTCAACAGCAATGTGAAGGGGCATTTTGCCACAAGAATTGGCTTCAAAGGGATCACAGCCACAATTGACAAGAAGTTCCACAATTTCCTGACCCTCCTCTTCATCCCAGTCATGAATGGACTCCAACACAAGATGGAGTATAGAATCCCCAACTCCATTGTGTGTGTGGACATCAGCTCCACCCTTGGCTAGGAAGAGAACCACTTGTGCTTTCCTTGAGATCCTTTGCAGATCCAATGTGAGAAGTATATCAGATGGGAGAGGAACACCAAGAGAAAGAAGATATTGTGCAACAGAAATGTGACTCTGTTCAAGAGCAATGTGGAGGGATGTCATCCCAGAAGAATTGGCTTTGAAGGGGTCACAACCATGGCCAACCAGAAGTTTTGCAATCTCCAGTGCTGCATCTTCATGAAAGTGCTTCAACATGATGTGTAACACTGAATCTCCAGCCTCAGTGCATGCATGGACACCAACTCTGCTCTTGACCAGGAAACAAACCACCTGTGCTTTTCTCCGGATATTACATGGGCCCAATGTGAGAAGTATATCAGGTGGGAGGGGAACACCAAGAGAGAGGAGATACTGTGCAGCAGAGATGTGACCCTGTTCAAGGGCAATGTGGAGGGATGTCTTTCCAGATGAATTGGCCCTGAGGGGGTCACAGCCATAACCGACCAGAAGTTTTGCAATCTCCAAAGCTCTATCTTCCTGAGGAAAGCATTTCAATGCAATGTGTAATACTGAATCTCCAGTCTCTGTGCATGCATGGACATCAGCTCCATTCTTGAATAGGAAGCGAACTGTCTCTGCCTTCATCCGAATACCGTGTGGGTCCAATGTGAGAAGTATACCAGGCGAGAGGGGAACGCCTAGAGAGAGAAGATATCGTGCAACAGAGATGTGACCTTGTTTGACAGCAATGTGGAGGGATGTCATTCCAGAAGAATTGGTTTTGAAGGGATCACAGCCGTGACTTTCGACAAGAAGTTGTGCAACCTCCAAGGCTGCACCTTCAGGGAGGCGTTTCAAAACGATGTGTAACAGTGAATCTCCGGTCTCAGTGCATGCATGGACATCAGCTCCATTCTCGACTAGAAAGTGAATCATCTGTGCTGTCCCCGGGGTAGTACCGTGCAAGCCCAATGCGAGAAATACATCGCGCGGGAGGGAAACGCCAAGAGAGAGAAGATATCGCGCAACAGAGATGCGACGCTGTTCGACAGCAATGTGGAGGGGTGTCCTTCCAGAGGGATTGGCTTCGCGGGGATCGCATCCATGACCGATCAGAAGATTCACGATCTCCAAAGCTTCGTCTTCGTGAAGGGACGTCAATGCGACGTGGATCACAGAGTCTCCAGCCTCCGTGTGTACATGGACATTAGCTCCGTTCTGAACCAGGAAGCGGAACATTAGCGCTCGAACGCCCGTCTGAGTACCCCACCTCCGGCTCCATAACTGCAATGCAAGAACGAGTACATCAGGGGGTAGCCGAGCACCAAGAGAAATGAGATATTGTGCAACAGAGACGTGAGCCCATTCGATAGCGATGTGGAGGGACTTTTTTTCGAAGGAGTTTGCTTCAAGGGGATCGAAGGCATAATTGAGCAGGAGTTTCACAACCCCCAAAGCATCTTCACAATGATACTGCAGCACAGTATGGAGAACAGAGTCGAAATATTGTGGGGCTGAAACATGCCCTCGTTCGAGAACAACCTAAATAGGCCGTTACCACGTATTTTACTTCCGAAAGAATCGCGGCTCACCTGGAGCATTCTCCGTACGATGGCGATGAGGTCTTGCCCATGCGTGAACTGACATGCGTGTTTCAGGAAAAGTTTCCGGGAGTCCGACAATAGCAGTCTCGTGTCACTTAAGGGATTATTGATAGCCTCCACAAAATCGTCAGTTTGTAACAGTATCCTCTTGATGGAAGGCGGCATCGCCTGACTTCGGTACCCAAGCAAGTCGGCGAATATCTCTGGGGAAACGGTACTCCCTTCCGCTACAAAGAAAGTGACCATGGAATAATGACCATGACGCAGAGCAACCTCGATGGGCAAAGCCTGGAAATCACTGTTGATCGCCCAGCCTCTGCAGTTTAATTTTGCACCTCGCGACAGCAGCGTCCGAGCTTGTTCATGCTTGTTAAAATATGCAGCATATACTAGTGGATTCGTGCCCTCCTTGGGATTGAAAGTAGGGCGAGGAGGAAGATATGCACGCAGGAGCGCATCCGGGGCGAAGGCGACAAGAATATAAAGTGTGATATCATTGAACCGCTTTGGCCAACGTAGGGACTCGTACCGCGCATCCAGCAGATACCTATACCACACCTGGGAATGCCGTTCGATGTCCTCCTCGAGGACTTCTATGTCATGCAGAACTGATCCAATTCGTGAGCCAAAGTATCGGAAATGGTCGAGAGTATTTGTGATGACGTAGTGAAGAAGTGGATGTGACATGGGGTAGGTAGAGCTGCTGTGTTCGGAGGAGACATCATAGTCGTTGAAACTGTCAGATTCCCAGGAATGCCAAAGGCAAATGGAGATATAGCACATGCATGCTCGTGCCAGCTGTAAGTGTGCACGTTCCCAGTTGATGTGGTACTGCGGAAGTTTGGCAAGAATGAACTCGCTCATGAGGTACTCCTACGCAAGAATGTTCTCAGAAGATACACATATCAGTTCTTGGAGCTTACCTTCACACTAAAGTGGGACAGGATAATAATGTTTGTCTCTTCGCCGAAAGTCACCAGACTCCCGCACGCGTCCAACAAGGCATCCCTGTGCATTGGTCCCATGTTCAGATCTAATGTTCGTTTATGGAGGTCAATTGAGAGTCCCTCCATGATCTCGTTTATATCCAAAGGTCGTAGCGCCGCAACGAGCCAAACTAGAGCCCGTAGTGCAAGCTGTCCCTCTCGAGTCCCGGTATCAATTGCCAGGAGAATTCTCTCATACGTTTCATCAAGCCCTTCAGGGAGGTTATCGAGGGCTGCTTGAACCTCTCTCAGGGTTACGCATCGATTGAGTGTGTCGATTGAACACTGAATCCATCGAAACCTTGCACGTGCGTGTGATCAACTTTTGCACCGATTTAGAACAGTGTCCCTTACATCCCATCCGCTTTACGACACAAGACAGACCGGATCTCTGCCTTGGTCTCAGCCCCAAGGGTTCTCAATCTTCGGCGGGCGTCGAGCTCTCGAGTGACATGCAACATGATGTCCGCCGACAACTTTTCCGCCATGTCATCCATTGAGACGAATGGAGAATCAGAGAGACAATCCTTGATGACCCGCAGCGGCCGGCTGGTCGTAAAAAGTTGTACGTGTTCTTTGAGTGCGTTAAGACCCCCGAGGAGTGTCTCGACGGCTTTACATTCGTCAAGGGCATCCACGACGACCAGAGGCTTCTTGATAAACAACCCTGCAGTGCGAGATGCGAAACTAGCGAGTTCCTTGACGTTGTCCAGTGTGGCGCCTCCCCTTTGTTTCGCGTCGACAAGGTCATCGATCAAGCTCCCGGAATTAATATCACCCTTTTGAAGTTCATGAAGCAACTGGGAGAGTATAGAGCGCAACACTTCTGAAGCACTTGTAGAACGCTCGTTTCGAAAATCACAATAGAAAAACGCGAGGATTCCTCCCTTCCGTCGTATCTTCTCGAGGGAGTCGATGACAGACGACCTACGGGGTAGAGTTAGCATCATTGGAATGCAAGAAGCGCTAACATACGCCAATACGGATTTACCAGCCCCGGCTGCGATCGTGGCGATGTCAGTAGAGAACAATTCACAGAACTGCAGGGGTCCTACGTTTCCCATGCAACCATAGGCACGAAATCCTGCCATCCCTCCATAACCTGTACTGGGCTGTGTCAAACAACCATTTGCATGTATCTGGTTGGCGAAGCAACAAGGTAACGTCCTGTTTTCCGGCGCAGTTCAATCCATCGAGCCACCCTAATATCTCTTTGAACTTCTGCGCTAAAGGCAATGCCAGGAACGATCAGGCCAACCATATGGGCGATTGAAGTTCAACGAAGGGTGAATCACCATTATCTTCCTTCTCCCGCTGCATATCAACTATCCTCTCGCGTTTTCCCTGTGTAACTGAATGTCCGTGCTGGCGAATAGTTGTGTCTGGCACGGTAGTGCTGAACATTGATTAGAGGATAGTCCATCGTGATATTACCACACTCACTCAATGCTCGTTAGAGCGGCAGTCGGCAGCCTTTGGGAGAAAATGTCTGATCCCTCCGGGACGAATTCCCAATATTGTGATATATCCTGCTGTAGAATGCCCCCTTCGTTGTTCCTGAGTGATACCGTCATGCACAGCTCATCCAGGCGTTGAAGAAACCCACCAGGTCTCTGACGCAAACAAGAAATGAAAACAATCTTTGCATGAACCCAAGAGATCGAAGGCCTCCCTGATCTTGTCTTGTGTGGACATTGTACCTCGCCCTCTCATAAAGATGTTCATACCCGAGGACATATCTTTCTGGAGGATCTTCTCCATCCTACTCAATGTGTCCAGGCACACTCGTGGTTCATCGCCGCTGAACCAATCCTGTAGCCTGATATCGAATGCAGGGTTGTCCGGAAGAGATGATGTAGTCAGAATGCCTGCGAGTGTATCGCAAGCAATAGATATTCGTCGCATATCGGCTTCGAGCTGGAAATGGGAGCGTGGAACGCCAGGCAATCCCTTGCGCTCAGCATAATCGTCGGCAGCGACGGTGACTTTGTGTGAGGCAGAGGAGATTTCGAGCAAAATCTTGCGAGAGCGCTCCATGATGGAACGATGATCTATAGGATAAGGAGAGTATTTGCTGAGTTCTGAGTCCCCTTCTCACTGAGGATCCGAATAGGGTACATACTTGGGAACCTGCGCATGTTTCTCTTTGCCGCATTCTTGAATCTTTTACTCATCGCTGTCTGTTGATAGGGACTTCGCGGTTGGCTCGGCCCGTCGGTGGCCGATACATTCGCAGCTGTGTCTGCCCTCTCGCGCATTCTATCCAGCTCTGGTTCTGAAAAATGGGCCAAGTGGGGGCTTCGATACCCATACATGCGTCATCCCCCATGGGCCACTCGAATGGTGGACTCGGCGCATGGTACATAGCGAGTAGACGGCCCGATGGTGTATGCGCCGGTGAGTTTTCTCTCTGGTCCCTCCCACGCCCTCGAAGGGCCCGTACTGAATCCCAGTGAAAACTGGTTATGTCCGACAGTGTCCGAGTATGGTCGTACCTGTTTTTTTTAGTTGAGTCTGAATATACATATAGGAACGGGCACGGACAGACTTTACTGATAAAATGGGCATTTAATGCATGTCGCGATCTAGCTATTTGTGGTGTGATATGTTTTTGGGCGTCGACGCCTAAGCCACACGATGACAGCATATTGATATGTTTACACTTGATAAGGACGGAGATGGTACAATATGCTATCTTATGCTACTGTATGATTGTCATACATACACCGACATAAGAGCGCAGACAATTTCTTGAACATGGTAGCATACAGTAACATAATATGGCATGTGATAAATGCAGACAGGTGCAGTTCACAGCAGAATGCCGCAGACAATGGATTGCAGATGATTGCATAAAACAGCATGTAACAAATACAGACAGGTGCAGTTCACAGCAGAATATAAAACATCACAGTATCGCAGACCATAGCATAAAACAG
>JBBPQP010000885.1:0-15887 GCA_038092555.1 Boletus subgraveolens
GACGACCACAACAACAACACATTCCACAACATCCACCTCAGCGGCGACGGCCATCCCACGCCCTCTCCCCGCACTGTCCGCGAGGACACACTCGACCCCCAAACCTCGGCCCGTGTCTATGCCCCCGCAGTCCTACACTACGTCCCCACAAACAAGCTCTTCTGATCGCGACAGACAGCAGCCCATGGCAGACCAGAAACACCGCCAGCACAGAGATGGCTCTACGTCCAAACAGTCCCGTAGCGCAAACAGAGTCCTCGGCGACTATACCCTCACCAAGACCCTCGGCGCAGGTAGCATGGGAAAAGTCAAGCTCGCGATTCATAATGTCACGGAAGAAAAGGTGCTTCGTCTTCAGAACACCCCTCTGCGCACACCTCGCTCATCCTCGTTTCCTTTTGTTTCCCCACTAGCTCGCTATAAAAATCCTTCCCCGCGTGCACCCTTCCACATCCCTTCCCAACGGCTCAAATGCTTCTCCAGAAGCGATCGCAAAGCAAGCTTCCAAGGATGCCTCAAAGGAGATCAGAACCATCCGCGAGGCCGCTTTATCCATGCTTCTACACCATCCTTATATCTGCGGCATGCGCGAAATGATCATCCATCAACATCATTATTACATGGTATTCGAATACGTGAGCGGCGGCCAGATGCTCGACTACATCATCAGTCACGGTCGACTGCGCGAACGTGTCGCACGCAAGTTTGCTCGCCAGATTGGCAGTGCACTTGACTATTGTCACCGCAATAATGTGGTTCATCGTGGTACGTCTCTTCTCGTTGCTTGTTACTTTCCACGTGCCTCGTATTCACTCACGTTTCCATCAGATCTTAAAATCGAGAACATACTTATATCAGAGACCGGAAATATCAAGATTATCGATTTCGGACTCTCAAATTTATATGACCCCGCCGAACGTCTTTCTACTTTCTGCGGTTCATTATACTTTGCAGCCCCCGAGTTATTGAACGCAAAAGTTTATACTGGTCCCGAGGTCGACGTATGGAGTTTTGGCGTCGTCCTCTATGTCCTTGTCTGTGGCAAGGTTCCCTTCGATGATCAGAGCATGCCAGCGTTGCACGCAAAGATCAAGCGTGGATTTGTCGAGTATCCAGTCTGGTTGAGTGCTGGTGCGTCGAATCGATATCTTTCGGACATCGATCGTTGCTGATCCCATGAGCAGAATGCAAGCATTTATTATCGCGGATGCTCGTCACCAATCCTGTGGCACGTGCCTCATTGGCCGAGGTGCTTGAGCACCCATGGATGGTTCGTGGATTTAGCGGACCACCCGACTCCCATCTCGTCCATCGGGAACCTCTTCGTGTAGACGACCTCGACAGGCAGGTCATCCGAGGCATGAAGGGTTTCGAGTTTGGCACTGAGGAGGAGATTGAGCGCAAGCTGGTCGCAGTCCTGGAGTCCGAAGCCTACATTCGCGCCCTCGCCACTTGGGACAGGAAGCGAGGTCGAAACGGTAGTCGCTGGGGCGAATCTTTTTCCAACTCCTCTCTCGCCGTCTCCTTTGACGGTTCCTCGTCCAACATTCACAAGGATAGTTTGACCCCATCCAAGAAATCCAAACGGTTCTCAGGGTTCGACTTTTACCGTCGGAAGCTGTTTTCGCCCACTTCGTCACCACCAACGACTCCATCCCATTCCCCACCCAACTCTCAATCGCATCTCTCGATCGTTGATGCTGGTCGCGAACCTGTGGATCCTACGCGTGGGTTCCATCCACTTATTTCTATGTACTACCTCGCTCGGGAGAAGCTCGAACGCGAACGCGTGTATGGCCCTGGTCACTTTGCGAGTTCTCAGATATCCGTCCAATCCGGTGCCGTTGCTGGCGTACCCGCCATCGACGAGGCTATCCCGAATGCGTATGGTGCCAAGGTGCAATCCCAGCCCGCCAAGCGAGAAACACAATCACTCGCCACGCCTGTCTCTGCCAGGCCTGATTACAGTATGCCTCTTCCTCGTTTACCAGCGCCAGAAACGTCACACTACTCTGGCATGTCCTACGATGCGGCGCCTGCCTCGGCCTCGCCTACGACTGCGACATTCCATGGGCAACCAAGAGCGCGTGATGTTGGGCTGCCACCACCGCCACAACCACCAGCGAAGCGAGTCGACGTCTCTGCCGTTCCAACGACACCCACCACCGGCACAGCCCTGCCTCGTGCACCACCTGCATCGACACATCGTCGTAGTCACAGTCTCAGCCAACGTCCGACAGTTCTGCGTGGCTTGGGTGTGTTTGGAGGAACGGAAAAACCCGTGGACGAACTGGCAGAGGATATACAAATGCCCCATACGGCTGGCCCAGAGGTTGGCGAATTCGCGGCAGCCAAGGAGAGGATTGCTGGCGAGGACGAACGGGGTATGCATGATGGTCCGTTCTCGGCGGGTGCGACGCTCGTGAAGCGGTTCGGGACGTTGTTGGGCGGTGGTACACGCGGGGAAGATGGGAAACGAGGACAAGGGAGTATTGGCAAGCGAACAACGATTGTGGGAGGTGTACCGCTCAAGGCTGCGACAGATACGGAGGCGGAGAAGCGGCCACAAGCGGTCGACATGTTTCATGAGAAGAGTGTTGCGGAATCAGAGGGTCGGCGGCAGAGTACGTTTTCGCCGCCACCACTGTCTGCGAGTCAGAGTCAGCCGTTGTCGCATACACATCGGCGGGCGGCGACGATTCTGGATCCGCAGGGCCGGGCGTTGCGCCATGAGCGACGGAGCAGTACGGGGGGTGCGTTGCTCCCAAGTATCGGTGGTACTATTGGCCGAGTTCGACGACCTTCTACGGGATATGGAACGAGCAGTGGGCGACCGGTGGCGGTGAGCCAGTTCGGGCGCACGGAGGAAGTCGAGGAGAATGCGGAGCATGAGACGTCTGACTCGCGGGACGAGAGCTTTAGGGATGCTCCACACGCGGATAAGGACTTCAAACCCGTTCATTTGAAAGGGTTGTTCAGGTACGGAATCCGAGTTTTTCTCTTTACGGTCGAGAATGCTGAAATGATATGTTGAACAGCGTCTCTACGACGTCGACGAAACCACCTTCGATTCTTAAGGCGGACATCAAGAAGGTGCTCGATCGGATGCAGGTCCAATACCGCGAAACCAAGAGCGGATTCGAATGCATTCACATACCGTCTATAGACATCTCGTCTGTCCCTGAGAATGCACAGTTTCGCCCTAGCAACCATCGTCGGCGCGGATCATCAGGCTCTAACGAAACAGGCAAAACCCCTCGCTCGCTGGTCAAGAAAGCTTCGAAACTCTCCTTCGGTGTCAAGTCACGTGATCGGGAAAGTATCAAGGAGAAAGAACCCGAATTGACAACCCCCGAAAAGGATCTTCCGAATCGACCTTCGATTGGGACGGCATTGAGTGCGACGCCGAGCAGTGGCTCGTCGTCGTTTTTCAACGTGTCGTCGACGGCGCACACGGTTCTTGCCGACGGGTCACGGCACCACGAGGTAAATGGGACGATGACGACGGTGGGGTCGCCTTTGGATGAGTCGCGATCGCATTCGCCGACCAAGAGCAAAGTCTTGCCACCAATACCAAGGGATTTTGGCACGGCACCACAGATGCAGGTACCACCGCAACCACAAACGCCACGACCGACACTGGCGCCGTTCCCCACGGGTGAAGTGGACCGAGACGTGTTTGAAATGATAGGTGCGAATTCGTTGTCGGTTCGTTTTGAGATCAATATTATCAAGGTTGGTGTTTGCGTTCTTTTGTCATTCGGCGTGCTATCACAGATGATAACGCATCTTGCATGTGTAGGTCCCATGGTTACCACTCCACGGGATTCAGTTTCGAAGAGCGGGCGGGGACGGGTGGCAATACCAGATGTTGGCGAGGAGGGTATTAACGGAGCTCAAGTTGTGATGCAGTGTTTTGTTCCGTTTCTCCCTCCCCTCCCCCTTTCTTTCTTTTCTCATCTTTTCCTTTTTTTTTCCTTTTTTTGAATCACTCATTGCAACGCACGACCCCTGGCGGCGATAATATGCTTTCCATCCGTACATCTGTGATATATTACTGTTCCTTCTCGCTCGCTCTCTCCCCCTCCCTTATTCACTTCCTAGTTTTTTCCATGGCGCGTCCATCAATTCCTCCTCGTGACTGATCTGGGTAGATGGTATAGGTATGACATTATGTCACATGGTCCTGGCTTTTTTTTTTTCCGTATCGCTACAACGCACACGTACTTATTTACGCTCTCTTGAGGTCCATTCCTTCTTTACTTTTGGTTTTTTCTGTTCTTTTTCGCTTGTATCAATCATATATCAATTTCATGACAACGTGACGTTTTTACTTTTTTATTTTATTTTTGGAAGTCTGAGGAGAACTCCGATGGGTCCCGGGAGGTTGTCCAGGACGATGATAGGGGGAAAAAAAGTAGGAATGTACATATATGAAATTTCTTCATGGATTGAGAGATCAGTAGTGTGATTTGACCAATCAAACTCTAACAGCTGGCTTGTGGTACACCTGCCGTTCCGTTTTAGGGGCTCTTGCCACGACTCTGATCATGGCTACTATTGAAGTTGTTCACATCTACCTGTCCACTCAAGTTGCATCAGCCACCGAATGGATTCCCGCTCTCTCCATCCCGCATAAAGATATCGAAAGACTCACTTTTCGCCCGCTCAAATGGCTTCGCTTTGCCACATTTACTGTTTGTGGTGCCAAGGGTGACTTCTCTGCTACTCGAGGAGGCGAGATAGTCGACTATGAGAATGTCTCGTTCGACAACCTTGCGGATAAATATTACTATACCCCCGACGGTAAGCTTGTACTTCCCGCTCTATCAATATCTTCCGACGGTGCGTCGAGATAGACATGTACCATCTTGTTGACTACCAGGCAGGTAATGACCGATGCACGTCAAGTGCGGCTACTCCACGACGCTCCAACTTCCGTGAGAATATTTGCAGACGCGATGACACTTGCGTTATCACAGGGAGTGAACGTGAACTTTGTGATGCGGTGCACATTATACCCAGCAGCAAAGGCAGCGAGGTATGTTCATTTGATCTCGGCGGGCCCTGGGCGATGCTTACCTTTTCCTTAGTACATCACTTATGTTGTTCGTGACCGCTCCAGTCTATACGAACAACCGCCATTATCTCCCGAAGACGATGTTGATATCAACTGCGTCGAGAATGGAATACTTTTGCGCAAAGACCTACATGCAGATTTTGGCCGGGCTGGAATTGTATTCCTCAAGGTGCGCCCAGAATTGGATACATATGTCTCCTCCACGCTTGTCTCTAACGTGCGCCGTATTCAGACTCCCAACTTTGCGATGGTACCCGCCGATGTTCCGTGGATTGAGCAAGGTCCGATTCCACACAACCGGACGACGTTACAGTATATGGGACCACCCAAGGGACGAATTCCTGTTCCGCCATGGGACATTCGAGCCGATTGGTCCTGTGATGAACTACCACCCCCGCCTAGCATCCTGCTTGACTTCATGTATGGGGTTGCCGTCGTCAAGCGCTGGAAGTGCGATCATCTGGACGACATGCTAGAGAAACGGTTTAAAGATGACTTCAGTAAAGTCTTGGCTAAAAATCCAACACGTTTCGACTTCGTCTCCGAAGACGACGAGTCCGAAGTTGAACCAGACGATCCAAAGGACTGCAATTTGGAACGTTGGAAGGGCAAACAGAAAGGGAAAAAACATTCTCATCTAATGCGTCGGCAGCTGTGCTGGAAGCCATGGATGATGTCCTTCTCCTGTCGATGTTGGTGAAGGGCACTACACCTCAATTGATGGCTGCAGAATTAGAGAAACGAAACAAGGAGAAAGAACTACGTTCTCAAGAACAAAGTAGTAAGAAGGTACGACGCTGGCTGAACTTGGATGCGTCTGTGAGTGCTTTCATCAAATGCCTGTTTCCTGAGTGAAGGACTAATGATGTGACATGGACAGACTCGTCCGTTGTGTAGTACTCCACCCTCGGTCGATATGTTTCAAGCAAAAGAAGAACAACTCGACCCCACGGAACATTAGTTTATCCCCCGGCCTTACATTCGCCATTTCTTCCATGTCACGGTTCGGTTTAGCGAGGCACCGACCCACGCTATAAACGATCATGATCTGTACACCATTCACCCGCAGCGTTTAATCCTCCCAGACTAGCAGGTTTCGTCGTTTTATGTGGACGGTGAACTTCCTCCTGAAAATTCTGATTTTTGTATCATTTTCATACCCTCTTCCTCTTTACCAGGGCAGATATTAGGACGGCACTCGTCCCACAGGTGTGTTACGAGTCATCCACTGTAACTCTACCCCAAAGAATATCTTCGCACTTGCAGCTGCCCCCGTGTCACCTCTCATACGTCATCCACGTAGTCGCATGGATCCGGCTTCACTTGTTAACGTATAATATCGCGAACCAAGTCAAAGCACCCGACGAAGACAAGATTAACAAGCCTCATAGACGGGCTGGGTCCCAGACTAGGTAGTGAGTACCGTTCTGCTTCTGTTGAATATTCGTCCGCTTGGTGTAATGGAAAGAATGAGTTTGAAGCAGCCCTCGCTAGTTACGATGCCGTCAAGTTTATTGTCCTTCGCGTTGGAGCGTCATACGCTTGTGGTTTCCTTGATCAAACAAGTTGCAGTAAAGCGATCGACACGCTTCGACTCTTTCTCCAACACGATTATCTCGTACGCGCCATGCGTCGGAGGTTGCTCAGGCAGCTCTGGTACCAGGGTTTTAGTAACAAGTGTGGTATTACCGTGTCGGCAGCACATGAACACGACCTATGATGAAAAAGTGATGCATGTAACGACAACAGAAAAGAAAAAACGGTGACTAAAGTGCAAGGAGGTGACAGAAACAAGGGGGAGGGAAAAAAGAGAGGAGAAAAAAAACATGGCTTGTGTGCGGTGAAGAAAATAGATGTTTGACAAATGGTAATGAGATTGGAATGCAAGGATAAAGTTAGTAATACGATGCTTGGAAAAATGCAAATCACGTTCACGATGAAGAAGACGAGGAGAGGAAGGTGTGCTAGCAACAAGTCTGAATCCGACCGTCCGTATGACCGTTAATATCCAAGACTGCGGGGACACGCCACATGATGGAAACACGAGATTGGGGTAGACGCGGGTGTTGTTGGTTAAAAGAGGAAGGAAGGCCGCTCATATAGGTCGCCACGTCGTGTCTGGCCTGTCGACCATGTGCGTCGGGTCCGCCCAGCTCGACGATACTGGCCCGCCCGACTCAGATGTCCCTGCGAGCGTCGCTGGCGCAGTGATGAAGGATTGCGCTGCGGTACTGATGTCTGGTCGACTCTCATCGTTCCTGGGTGAAGGAATAGCGATCCCCGCTCTCTCCGTCTCACGTTCTCGTGACCGCGATTCCTGACGCGCCGTCAACCGCGAAGTCGTAGCCTCCGACGGCGCCGAGATGGACACGTTCGAGGCGGCTGTGCGTAGGCCCTGGGCCGACGCCCGACGCATCGGTGACAACATCGGCTGTCCGAACGTGTAATTTTCATGACTGCTACTCGCATGCGATGCGCTCCCAGAATGCGAACGCGAATCAGACGTGGAGACTATGTCTTCCTCGAGCCTTGCCATCGACGAATTGGAACGGCTACGCATGGACTGAACGAGCTCGACCGACGACCGCGATGCGTTCCCCAGACCTTGGATGAGCGACTGCGCGCGCGAGCGGACCGCAGACCCGGCTCTAGATCTTGAAGATATCGAGTTTGATCGCGAGTGCGAGCCGGATTGGGAGCTGCGGCGTCCACGTCGACGGCGGCTGCTTACGTTGGACGAACGTGGGCTGCGCGGGACAACGCCCAGTAGACCCACGCTGTCTTCGCCTTCTGCCATTTCATGCGGTCCCTCTGGTTCGGGCTGCTCCATCATCTGGGGCTCTTCTTCTGCATCGTCGACCTCTTCGTCTTCGTCTTGTTCCTCGCTCAAGAAAGAGTCGTAGCCGCCTGGCATTTGATCAGTGGCTTCGCTGTCAGTACGAATCCTGGGAGGGATCCGCCCTGAGAACAAGACTGGCGAAGGCGAGGATGGGAATGCGGGCATAGTTCCAGCGCGGGCACGTCCTCGGCCGAGTTGGGGATGACGGGGCGGCATAGGAATCGGACTACCATATCCGGACGTAGGGCTTGACATCACGGAACCACTCATCGTCTGCGACATGGGCGATTCGGACGACGTCTCTGCGTTCCCGGTCGACCGTGTGGATCTCGAATGCGCGGAGAGCGAATTCGACGAGGGCGAAGCGTCCTTTTGAGGAGTAGAATGTGTCATGGCGCTCGAGGACACGGACGCGCCGCGGGCGTGAGGGCGACGGAATTGGAAAGGATAGCGGGAGTTGATAGGCTGGCCAAGACTAGACATGGAGCCAGAGGTGCGTGGGTGGGCTTCACTGCTCTCTTCCATTTCTTCCACTCCCTCCTCTTCTTCCTCTTCTTCCTCTTCCTCCTCTTCCTCCTCTTCCTCTTCCTCCTCCTCCTCCTCGACGTCTTCCTCTTTGGCCTCTTCCTCTGCTTGCTTGGGTTCCATAGATTGTCGACCCTCGGAGCCACTCATGACTGGGGACCTACGTTTTTCCTTCCGCGAACCAGGGGAGGGTGGGAACGGTATCTGATCCTTGGACGACACCTGCGCACCATAGCCCGCGAACGGGTACGGCAACTTCATCAACGGCGCCGAAGGACCCGCAATCTCCCGATCCTTGGACGATCGCTTGACAACCCTGGGAATGATATCCGACAACTCGGGCAGCGGCGAAGGCGCAACACCACCATCGCCACCCATTCGTGGATGTGCAAACAAGTCCTCCGAAAGGGCACCTCTGCGCGCAGGCGCCGGGACTGAGGGTAAGCCTACAGCCGCCAATACTTGCTCGACTTCAAAGGCTGGCGCGGTCTGTACACCAGGTAACTCCTCCCCTTCTGCTTCTTCCTTCTTCGCCATGGTCGTGCTCCACCGCGCAGGCGGCTTGACTGTGAGGCAGAAGTCAAATGCTTCTTGGATGCGTAGACATGTGGACGTCCTCCAGCTCCAGGGAAGCGCGTCAGCATCCTCAGCGCCATCACCGTAAATCGAAAAGGTCTTTTCACGATCTTCTTCCTCCCATCGGAAACGGGGACCACAGAGTCCTGCGCAGCCTTGACCGCTCAAGATCCACAGGCCGATCCTAGATAGTCATAAGGATAAGTGAGGCACAAGTCAAGGTGAGAGCAGACATACCAGCTGATGAAGAGGACGAGCGCACGCCATGCTGTCCACGCAGCATTGGCGAACAAGACGCCGCGAGCGTAATCCGTCAATGTACCATCGGACGCGCGGAAGAAGGTCGTGTCTCGACCATTGAAGCCAGCTTCAATCAAACCAACGTATTCCGGATTCGCAGATGAGTATGACAAGAGCAATGCGACGCAGAGACCTGCTCGAGGTAAGAGGAGTGCGACAGTGGGCAAGTTCTGTGAATAAAACCAGAACGTTTCGGCGAGACCATCACGGAGACCGCCGTTTTCCCCAAAGAAGGCCGAGTATCGGATGTACTGCATGAAGCAAAAGTTCGTGTACGACGTCATGGAGGTAAAGCTGAACGCAGAGGACGAAAAATAGAGGGGAATGATGCGAGGTCGTTCTGGAACAGTCTCAGTCGGAGGTTCTCCACGAGGACGGGAGCGAGAAATACTTACTAACGCGCCATCGACGGTAGAAGGAGTAAACAAACTCATAAAGCACAAACACTATGAAGATCCCAACCAACCAGCAAGCTATATAGGCCGCCACGCCAAGTGCCCAATTCTTTCCAGATCCTGACACACCAGGTGCTGTTGGATTGGGGTACTCGGCGACCCTACCGGTCATGGTGAGCACGGAAGCAACAGATAACATAAACGAAAAACACGCACTGCAATATAATAAATACGGCATTGAAGTCAAAGAAGGTTTGCAGCAGAATGTGGTAAAACGTGAAGAAGGGAAACAAGTAAAAGTAGAGTTTAGCCAAGAGAGTTGGGTTTCGCAGGAGTTCGGGATGGAGACCGTTTGAGTTGAACCTGGGACGAACGTGGTCTTGCGCGCGGACTGCAGCGGATACCAATGTCGGACTCATCCGAGCTGTCGTCGCGCGGGACCAGACACGGGGGCGCAGTGGGTTACTGAACCGCGTCTGTTCTGTAATGTCACGATGGTCCCGACCAAGCTGGGTGGCGTCCTGAAGGCTGACGACACGAACGGAACGTGGAGTGGGCTTGCGACCGACGTTGAGATGTTCGACGGGGGTAAGTCCAGGGGTGTATTGGCCATTGGATGAGGGAATGGTAGAGCCTGGGTCCGGTGGGAGAGGGCGCTTGGGAAGCCACGAGGGATAACCTTCCGAACCTTCGGATGCCCTTGGGTGGGTGGACGCAGATGGTTGCTCGGAGAGCTCACCCGGTTGGTCAGACGGTCCAAGGGACGGGCTCTTGGGAGAGTCGGAGGGGCTACTGGGCTGAAGTCGTGACATCTCGTTAATGAAATGAGTTTATCATGCAAAGAGGCAGTAAAATAAGCGAGCTCGTGAAGGCGTGAAGAGCGTCGGTGTCGCGTTCGGGAAGATGGGAATTTTTTTGTCGTATTTTTTAACGAGTAGAATAGAGATTATAAGTGCCGTGGAGGGCGGGAGTAAGGAAGATAATGGAATGCGACGAGGGCTGAAACAAGGATAGGAAGCCTCGTGTAGCACGATTGGTAACCTCGTGTCTCTGACTTTCCGCAAGTGAACAGCAGAAAGTTGAAGCAGGGAAAGGAAAGGAGGACCCGCAACAGAAATCAACACGCGACGGCCCTGAAAAACCTCAACCCCCTGGAATCCAAAAAAGGAAAGAACACATGAACTAGTTCCGCTTACCATCATGGCCATCAAATGAACGTCCCACCCGGTTACGGTAGCCTCTGGATAAAGATAGACAACTCCGTCCGGACTCGGAGCTGATTCAGAAAAGCCTGGAAATTTTGATAGAGTTGTCAGTAAAGAGCGGAAGGTCGCGCAGTGTGCACGTCGGACACCACGAGCAGCTACCTGCGCTGCGGATGGTGACAAGAAAGAGCGATGGTGGTTTGCAACAATGTCAACGAGTGTCAATGGTGATGGTTTAAAAAAAAGAGAAAAAAAAGAGTTCTGTCCCTGTGTAACTCGCCCGCAAGCGTTGCTAGGCATTACAACATTGTCATGAAAACGAACAAAACAATAACAGCATCTTTCATACAATGCTGATCCAACCTTGTCTCCCATGAATCCATGCGAGTCGTCACGCGTCCCGTCGAGTAAAATGAAGGACGTCGGAACCCTCCCCATATACAGCATCCCAATCGAAATTACTCTGTTGGTTTTCCTTACCAAATGCTTCGAGAAGTTCCGCAGCTTCTTCTGTTCCGTTCACGACAGGCCGCGCGTCCTCTCTAATCTTGTTCTTGGCTCCCTGGCCATAGATACGCGATTCATCGCCCGAAAGAAGCGTTCCAATATGTCGGAACGTCAAGCTAATGCGTTCCCCATTCATGAACTGCTCTTCGGGGGACTTGAATTGTATCGGCCGCTTGTCGTGATTGATCGCGTGCAACCACTTGGCGTTGGTCTCCAGTCCCAACACGAACATCGAGTTGTGTGGGAGTGGGATTTTCTGCGCCGGCCTAGGAACACCGCCTTGCCCCGCATTTTTCGCGCCATCTCGCTTCAGACGCAGGGTCATAACGCGTTGCGCGCCAAGGCTGACGTTAACAATCTTTGACCCACGGACCACGTCGATCGTCTTATCCGAATGTTCCGATATGTAATCTGCCCCACTCCGATAGTGTTGAATGAGGACGTGGTTCACCGGATGATCGAGCACCTTTTGTACATGCGCCCGAATCAGAGAGACCGTCGGAGAAAATGGACAAAGTGCGGGGGACTCGTCCGCCGGATGCCGGTATATGGGAAAACTATTTTATGAGGGAGAGAAACCATCACGGGCCTTTTTGTTTCGCTCACCTTCCGTCCGCAGCGACGTCCCCCTCTACTGCCACCAATCGCGGCACTTCCCCACCTGGATCGTGAAAAATCGTACGATCTGAGCGCCAAGCAGACGCTGTAAGCGCTAGACATACCTCGATGATACATGACGTTCCATGCCACCTCTTTCTTCATATTCTCAAACGCAACCTCCGCAAATCCAGGCGGGAGAACGTCCAGCACGAGTCCAGAATCACCCTCGCCGGTTCTATCGCCCACTCCGAGGCTCGGAGGTGGTGTATTGCGTGGCCTGTGTGAATCGAGTAAGATCAATAAAACCGAGGTGATGCCGCCGCAAGAATCGGACATGGGTGGCGCACATGGTACGTATGAGGTACGAAGACGAGCTCGGAAAGGATGCCTGGGGTCGGCTTGATGGATCGATGATTGAAACCAGCACGCCGCTGTCTGCCCAGGAGCCAAAAGCGTCGAGTTATGGGCACGTTGCTGGCAAGGAGTCGCAGGGCGGATACCTCGTGCTCTGATATTCGGGCGTGAGTCAAACTCAAAATCCTCACCGACCTTTTAGTTGTAGTCATACACACCTGGCTCGGTGTGTCGGCGGCAAAGTGATCCACGTTTTTCCGCAACGTTGAGCGTAGGAATTGAAAGTACATGAACACGAGGCACTGACTCACAGCCAAGGAGAAGATATCCTGAAACAGGAAGATAAGGTCGCATTCAGCGCATAGCCACAACATAATGATGCCTCGAGGACACAACGTGTATCACTAGGAACACTACCACGCTCATGATCAAGTCACTTTGCCCGAGGCCATACAATAATCTCGTCACTGATTTCGCGTCCGTCGAACGCACGCCTCGGACCGGAACCACGACTTGAAGACTCGGGTCCGCCATGGCGATATTATTTAGATAACACGCAATACCGTTCAGTATGTCCTTCATGATCCATATCGACAAGTCAAATTTTTGTTCCAATCCTCAGACCCCACCCCTTCAACGACGACGAACAACCGATATGGATCATACTTATCCTTGATGCTCTTCAACGTCGAATAATGTGCGCCGAAAAACGTTTTCTGCCAATCGACCTCGAACGCAGATGCCTATTCGAATATTCGGATGTCAGTAAACCACATACTCAACCAGACATGCAACAGTAACACACCTCGTTCAAATAAGCACCGTCGTTGGGTGTCACATCATACATCGCCTGGATCCATCCTCTGAGTTGCTGGAGCATACCCTGGATCTCCGTTGACGACGTGTCCTCACTCCAAGATACCCAGGTCGTCATCTCGACGACCGCATTTCGCCATGCGGGGTTCAACCCAGCAGAGTCAGCGCTAAACTGGCTCACTCTGCCGCCAGCCACAGTGCTGCGTGGATCACTATCAGCCATCCCAAGAGAGAGAAAATAGGAACAGAACGCACTTGAAAGCTGCATTAGAGTTAATGAGCACCTGCGCGACTTGGCTGTAATTGTTTGCCACAGTGTCCCGGGATAAGAGGCGAGATGAGATCGCCAAGTATCCACCGTTCTCCTCCCCACTACTCGACATCAATTCATAAAGTAGATCATACGAAGACGAATAATAAATCGTTTCGCTCGCGGACACGACTCCATAAGGCGCCAAGGACTGCGTAAAGTTTAGCCACGCCTGCGTCGTCGTCGTGACTGTCTCGTTGGTCATATTCGGCGCCGCATAGAAAAAAATGACTTGTTGGCTAGATATGCTGCCGTATCCACCCCAACCGTCATCCGTAAATTGGGTTTGGTAACGCAAAAGCCCCCCGACTAGTTCTTGCAATGCGGAGGAATTGGTGATATTTCCCTGCCATGCGAAGAGCTGGACTGGCACTATGGGGTACGTGCGGTAGGTGACCGAGGTCACGATCCCGTATGTGCTCCCGCCGCCGCCACGCAAGGCCCAGAAGAGATCCGAATTCTGATACTCGTTCGTGATCAAGTATTCGTCTGTGGAAAGCACGACAGTTATTTCCAAAGCGTTGTCGACGCCTTCATGGGACGATCAGCTTAGTGCTCAGTAGGATCGTCAACAGGAACTTTTACCAAGACCATAGCTGGGCGACAGGAGAGAATGTCCTCCGCCCGTCAACCATCCTCCAGCAGCACCGATAGAGCCGCCAATAGAGACGCCACCAACCATCAAGCGCCCATGCTCGTTCACCGCAGCATACGCTTCGTACCACTGCACGCCAGCACCGAGCGTTACAGCTATACAAACAAGCACATCAGGGAAAAAAATCCAAGATACCCTCAACTCGACCGACCGACCTTCAAAAGTCTCGTTCCCCGGCGCACCCTCTGGCACGAACGCGGCGTCATACGTGATGTTTTTCATATTATGCGTCCACACCACAAACGAGCCCCGCGCCGCACTACGCCCAATGAAATCATGGCTATACACCCCAAGTCGTCGTCAGATACGAATCATACATGCGCGATGCGCCGTTCACCCGCACCCACGTACAACAGACTTACCCCGTGTTCTTGACGACCAGCTTTAAGCTATACTCGACCGCGAACTTCACCGCCACTTGTATATCATTCACCGAACGCGCATCCACACCTATGACAGGTACTCGGCCCTGTCCACACGTCCCCGTGATACTCGTATTCATAAAGCACGCATCGATCGTCCCGTTCTGATACATGAAGGTCTCGTAATTGGCTGACTGCATCGAACCGGGGTGCGATGCACGCCAGTTGCCGTCGTACCAGTTCGTGATGACGTCGGTGCAGTTCCCGGATGGGTTTGAGAGAGGGTAACATGCGGAAGCGGTGGGAAGAGGGTAGATCAGTGGCTGGGAGAGTTGAGATTGGAGTTGGGAAAAGGTGGCGGCGGAGGGCCAGCAGGGTTGATCGTTGGTGCAGAGACAGCCTGAACTCGAGACGACACCGCCGGCCCGGGAGGTCTGGAAAAGGCTGGCGAGCGTCCCCAAGAGCACGATCGCAGAGAGCGCTCTCATGTTTGCTCGTGATAGGGGAAATTTGAAAGAGTACGCCTCTTGGAAGGGACAGATAGCGAACTTTATACCCCAAGGTAACCCTACCAAAAAAGAGGAATCCTGTCATGATCATCATGTGACAGCTCCCCTGTTTCCTCGGGTTGTTGCTGTGCGTTGCTCGTTCGGATCAGAAGATCATCCGCTGCGCACACATACCGCCCTGGAAGATGGCAGTGCCATATCCCGACTTGGGCCTGTAAAACACTGGAAGCGAAGTCACTTTCACAAAGATGGATAGGCTGCGCTCCATAGCGCGCTGCTCTGTAATTGGTGAACATGCTTCGATCGATTTCGGTTGATGTAATAGTACACGCTTACCGAAAGGCAGTTGATCATCAAATGACCATGAAAACCGCCAAGGAGACGAGCTCTCCCGTCGGACTTTGAGGGGTCCGTCTGGTCAAGCTATTCTCAGTGTAGTTTGGTCAGTCAATTAGTGTCGTGAGACCCACCAATGAATCATGATTGAATATTTCAATGGTGACGACATCTTCTGTGACTGCAAGGTGATTGGCTGTGATACTCAAAATCCACTATTCCAGAGGGCTCGACGAGTCACCAAACGCATCGCTCAGCCAGCTGGCAGCAAAAGAGCAAAAAAAAAGGCTTGAAACACGTATTACAAGAGGGTAACAAGTTGGATACATTACTGATACAACGTTACCTATCTTTCCCCCCCTCTTTTCATGCCACCCCCAAAAAATTACTGTTTATAAAAAAAAGAAAAAAATCCGTACATCTTAAATCCCATGTCCTTGAGTCACCAATAACCAACATCCAGAGACATGTGGATTAGAGGGCATTGGTGTAGGTTACTCGTGATTCGTACCCTGGGT
>JBBPQP010000886.1:0-15885 GCA_038092555.1 Boletus subgraveolens
GTTTATACCAGTACAGTGTACGTTTGTGTGGGGAAACTGCCAAAGGATATTTTCAGTGTTCACGATGCGGCAGCAGGTTTCGATGGGATCGAGTGTCCGAGGTCTTGTTGTATAATTGCTTTCGGTGCGCAGGGCACGCCGCTTCCGGAAAAAAGGGGGGACTCGGCGTCACTCAGGTAATTGTAAAGGATCTTCTCTCGTGGTGCAATATGACTCCGTCTCAGAGGCTGTAATTGGCTGTTCACCTGGAATTCAAGGTGTTTCGATTTGGCCAGCGGGGACCCATTCTGGCCGAGAGAAGGATGGAAAGCTGTGATGGCCTTCATGATGGAGGGAGTTAGTATAACACTGCGTGTCGGGGTCTTGATTGGCGCGACTTGGCCTGGTGCGAGCTATGCGCACAGGCTCCGACGAGGGGAGCTATTAAATAAGATCGTTATCTCGCGATCCAGGTCAAGGTTGAGCAAATCATATTACTTGCCATTTTGGATCGGTTTGGAAATCGGAGTATGGTCAATGAAATGACAAGCCGCTGTGGTGTGTTGTTTCGCAGCTGGTCGAGGATGGATCCGAGCAGGGTGAAGTTAGTCCTAGACTGGTGACCAATCCGTCTATCCCCGACTCCCACGGTAGTCGAGGAGGGCTTTTGCATTTGACCCTGCAAACGAGCATGATGACCACATCTGTGTAAATGTTATGTAATCAACCAGAAACTGTAAAATTAAGGTTTGACTCCCACAGGCCTTGGAGCCTCGGCGAGAAACATACATATGGGTCGAGGAGAAAATTTGTGCGATAATTATTGTACTATTGTGGCCTGCCCATGTCACCCGTCTGTTTCATAACCCAAGGCCCTTGAGCTTTCACCGAAATACTTGTGCTCACGATATAAACGTCATTTCCACCACCTCGGTCTTGCCGTGGACACCAGCAGAATTGACTGGTCTTTTGAGCGTAATTTTCTGTTAGTCCGGGTAAACTCAATCCGAAATAGCTCGGAACCGTACTTCGTGCACGAAAGGCGAAGATTTGGACAAAAATCATAATCAGCTGCATGCTAATATCCCTCTTGATGCCGACATTGTCCAGTTCTATCCTGAAGACGACATTATTCCCAGTCTTGCTGATCGTGTTGTTTGATTGCTGGTCCGAGCGACGAGATAGAAGGGGTAGAGCTGTGAAAATGACTTCTTGTGTCCCTTCATAAAATTCTTCTTGTTATTCATCTTTCCTACTGTAAGCATTGGTCAGTAGTGTTGCGTGTCGGTATTACATGGAGCCAGGATTGGCACGCATAGCGTCGCTACAATTTGAAGGAGGCAAGCCGTCGACAGACGAGTCACTAGTCAGTCCCGAGATGGGCGGAATAGCCCAAATGACCAAAAAGGAACTACAACGGACTTATGTAGCGTGGCCGCGAAGCTGATGCCGGCACATTGCAGATACGGTGACTTGAAGTTCCATTGCGGCGCTTATCCTTATTTGGGAACAAACTCCAAGCCTCAAGGCACAGCAAGCGGTGGAAAACATTGCTGGTGGCTCATGTGGGGAAAATTCGGACTCAACGTGGCACGTGCTCGGTGGATTCAGGGCTCATGTATTCTGACAATTTTAGCACTTAGCAGTCATGCATTCATGGAGAAAAGCTCGTAGAGGCGCGGTATCCTCCTGATTCCATGCGAAGGACTCCGACTCGGAGGCTCACAGCTTCGCACGATAGTCTCGCGATCGTTTGCTACGTGCCAGGACAGACCGATCCAATGTGGTCAATCTCACAGCGCATGCACCGGCGCTTGGATTTCGCCGTTTGTACTGTATCCTTGTGCAATGGTGGGTCCACCGTGCTTGTCGCACCAGTGTCGAAGCAAGTCGGGGATTATGCGAAGGCTATGTGAACGAAAGAGACGAATATTCCAGTGACTGTTTTATTCATCAGTAGGTATTTCAGTCCCGGCGGTATCTGTAGTTATGATTACACTCTAGTCTGTTAGATACTAAAACGCAGGTCTTTCAAACGGAATGATTTATAGTTTATCGCCTCCTGTGTGTGTGGGGCCGGTCTGCGTCAGTCACCGGTACCGCAGTGGATTTTAAGCCTTGCATCATCATGTCCGCACGCTTCGCGACATGCGCAGACATATGGATGCTCAGTATCACGTCTGCACGTGTGCATGCTTCGAACGAGCGCGCGGTTGTTCAGCTTCCATTCAGGCAGAATGCAATACACTGGCGATTTGAGAGTTGCAATGTATCGGTGCCCAGTTACGTCCGACCACAGCTTGCCAAAATACAGCAAGGTGAATGACCGCACCGTCTCAAATCGTTTTCTGACAAGAAAATTTGATCCTCTCTATTTTAAGGCTAGTCGTAGCCTAGTGCTGTGCTGGCGCAATGTGTTCTCGGGTCGGTGCCTTAAACTTCCTTGACAGGGCACTGCGGACACGTTGCCCAAACTAACACCATTCAAGAGACCTTCGATGAGAAGCAGTCAATGGCCCGTCACCAGCGCTGATAGATACTTAGAGGCTATACTCGATGGGTCCCACTCGGCAATCGGGACAACTTACGTAATCAGGTTGGATGGGAGAGGCCCGTATACGGGGTAGGTGTGGCAGTACTATTGGCGGTGCAGTGACCGTTATCAGCTCGGTAGCATTAAGCTGATATACAGTGATATTCAGTAAACATACTATATAATTAAAGTACACACAAAAATGTATCCTAGTCACTTTGTCACACTGATGTCAGACTGTGTGCTCAGCTCCATACCAATCATGGGGTGAATAAGAACACACAAAGCACCACATCCATGGCAAATCCCACTACAGCCATGCTCCACCAGATCCTGGGAGTTCATTGCAGCATATCCAGTAATTATAGTTACACCACTTTGCAGGAAATACTATAGGCATGTTAGCATACCGTTTGCAGGCCATCTGCCTTGTCAGCTGTGCTCCACCATCTGCATACAGTTGCAAGACACCACAAGAGTCCTGCAAGCCTTTGCTGCTGTCTTGCAAGATGCCCCCTTCCCACCTTTGTTGTCCATTCAAGCCCCTAGCAGTTTATCATGTGTTGCAAAATGTTACCTGAGTGCTGCAAGCTTTTATCACAGTCTTGCAAGATGCCTCCCCTCCTATCTTGTGTGTTGCAACATGCTACTTGAGCTTTGTGGTGAACCTGCATAATGCCAACTTGAGCAACAGTATTTTGCAATATACTCCTCAGAACACACCTCACCATCTCCATGTTCCTTTTCTTGCATGGATTCATTTTGCAAACTAAATGTACAGGTCACCATTGGTCCTTGTTGCCAAAGTGAACATGTTGCAAAACTTGCCTCCTTGTTTATTTTCCCTGGTTTTGCAAACTATCTGCATAGGCCTGGGCATATGCCATGCCCATTGTGCACTGGTTCATGCACAGTTCAGTATATAAGTAATTAAGCAGTTGATAATCCAAATAATGTACTAAGAATGTATGTATGTGGGTCAAAGATGAATGTGTAGCAGGTCTAGTCAGTGTTACGGTTAAGGAGGAGACCCCTACTCAATTTCCTTCTTCATCTCCTCCTCCTCACCCACCAACTCCTATCCCCTCGTCAGTTACCCCTCCCTCTCACCTTGACCATCCAGGCACCACCCTCTTCGCCTCCTTGTTCTCTGACCTCCGGGACTACAACATCCCCACCTCCACCTGGGCTGACCTCTTAGACGAATCCCTCTTCGAGGCATGAGGCTATTCCTCATTGGGACAGACATCTCCACCATTGCCTCTGGATACTCCCCATCTTCACTGCCTCGTGGGTCTCTCCATTTATGTATCCATTGACTCTTACTATACTCTTCTTGACTCACACAGACACTGCCTCCTCCATAGCCTCTTTCATGGCTATGCATCTCCCCCTTTATATCCTGTTCGTTTATCTCATGTGCCTCGCGACGCGATGCATCTCCTTCCTTATTTATTATTAGGACTCCGATACCTGCCCTAGAGTCCCTAGTATATATATTGGAGTGCCCCCTGTATACTCCTTTCTTCTTAACCTTGATATACACTATTTCATGTAGTCAAACCGTTCCTCGAGATCCCCTCCCTTGTGCCTCACCTCACCTCTGCCTCATCCTCCCCTCTACCAACTCTGGGCCAGTTCCAGTACTGCTAGCTGTTGCTAGGCCATTCACACTTAACTCCATTCGGAGGTGACCAAGTGTAGGAACGAGACATGGTTCTTCACGAATGTGTACCATTGTTACTGGTCATAATAGTCAGTACATGGCAGCACATTAATAATGTACAAAGGCTCAATTTGAGATGAGCATGAAGTGGATAAGAACAGACAATGACCTGATGATCCCTGAGCAGCTTTGGTGATGGTGGATATCATACCAAATTTCAACAGCAGCAGTGACAGTTTGGAGTGATGTGTATGCTGACTCCTGTTCAACCCTACACTTTTTGCAAGCTCAGGCATAAGGTACACTGAGAGTGACAGTGTCTTGAGAGAAAGGAAAAGAGGGGTTGCTTGATGTACAAGGGATATGCAGTGGAACAAACCAGCACAGGACAACAACAGGGGGAGTAAAATGTGGGGAGGAACTCTACTGTACGTATGAGGGCCTGGAAGAGGTCAACACTGGTTGATATGGAAGATTTGAGTGGCATTCTGGATAATACATTGGAGATTGATGGGTGGGTGATGTTATGGTTTTAGTGTCACCCTCAGTTTTTTTTCTTCCCATGACCTCGTGACCTTCACCTAACCATCCCAACCACCACCTTGAGTATATCCTTGTGCTCATTTATGCTCAATGCAATGTGTCTAGCCCTCACCCAGCCTCATTCTTGGCTGGTCTCCACAGTCTTTCCCCTGGCTGTCCCTTTCCACAGCCCACCTTGGCTGTAGTCCCCACTGCCCCATGACAGTACCCACTGATCACCAGAACCTCCACCACCCCTTGTGGATATTCCCTAGATCCTCCCTGGATCTGCCCAGGATCTGCCCAGGATCATTCCTGGACCGCCCCCAGATCTCTCTGCTGTCTCTTCTCTCCCATGAGGCAGCACCATCTCTCCTTGTGTTGAGCCGACACCTCACTCCACGACACCTGACCTATCATGTGCTATCACATTGCAATGCAACATGATGATTCCCACGATGTGTCCTCATATCCTATACCCTCCCACAAGATATGGTCACTTCCTTTCCTGTTTTTATCCTCCTCACACAGGTACTGGTCCTATCTAATCCAGCTATACCATTACCATACTTAGCATTACTATAATTGGCTTGACCTACCCTAAAGCTCCCATGATTAGAGTATATAAGTTAGAGCTCTGCTCTAACACCTCTCTCTCCTTATCCTTGGTCTACACCTCATGTACACCCCTTATTGGCCTACTACCTGGTGCCTATAGATCACATTCCCTGTGATTCCCTTCTGCTTGACTCCTCTTGCCACCCTCCCCTCTTTCTTCCTTTTATAAAGGACTCACCTCACTGTCACCTTGCCTCCAATACTATCTAGGAGGACCTCACTCCTACTTGGCTCTATCATCCCTCGCCAACAACACTATCCAAACAGACTCCTCTGTTTGCCTGGCTCTGTTACCAGAGAGTATGACAAATCCAAACCCTACCTCTTCCCTGCAGGGCTACACTCCTTTGTTTCTTTGTATCTAAGACCTGAACTTGCCCTTGTTGTTGTTGACCCACCCCTGTCAACAGTTACCCACTCTTGCCAGCTCTTGTCACCCAGAGTCTACTACTCATAGTAGTACTCAGCACCATATCCCTCTTCCTTATCCTAAGGAAGACTAGCTTGTTCACCACCATACCTGGACCTGACCAGGTAGTAGACCAACAAGAGGTTTACATTGTGTACCATTGTAACAGTCACTAGTCATAACCATAACAGGTGATGAGGTGATGAGAAAAGAGGAGTCACTTGATATACAAAGGATATGCAGCAGAACAAACCAGCACAAGACAACAGGGGGGGGTAAGAGATGGGGGGGAACTCTGTGAGGGCCTGGAAGGGGTCAACGCTGGTTGATATGCAAGATTTGAGTGGTGTTCTGAATGATACATACATTGGAGGTTGACAGGTGGGTGATAAGGTGATGAGGGAAAGGGGGTCACTGGTTGTACAAAGGATATGCAGTGGAACAAACCAGCACAGAGAAACAGGGAGTGGGGGGGAACTCTGTGAGGGCCTGGAAGGGGTCAATGCCAGTTGATATGCAAGATTTGAGTGACATTCTGAATGATACATATGTTGGAGATTAACAGGTGGGTGACAAGGTGACAAGGAAGGGGGAGTCACTTGATGTCCAAAGGATATGCAGTGGAACAAACCAGTGCAGGGCAACAGGGGGTGGGGGGGAACTCTGTGAGGGCCTGGGAGGAGTCAATGCCAGTTGATATGCAAGATTTAAATGGCATTCTGGATGATATGCTGGAGATTGACAGGTGGGTGACAAGGCAACAAGGAAAGGGGGGCCACTTGATGTATATACAAAAAATACATAGTGAGACAAACCAGCATGTGGCAATGGGGGATGCAAGGAGTGGCGAGGGACTTGGGGAGGGGGTTAACACTGGTTGATATGGCAGATTTGGGTAGTATTTTGGATAATATGCTGGAGATTAACAAGTTGGGTGATGAAGCAACAAGGAAAGGGGGGCCACTTGATATACAAAGAATACATGGTGGAATGAACCAGTATGTAGCAACAGGGGGTGCAAGGGGCAGCAAGGGACTTGGGGAGGGGGTCAATGCCAGTCAATATAGAGGATTTGGTAGCATTCTGGGTGATACATTGGAGATTGACAGGTGGGTGACGAGATGATGAGGAAAAAGAGAAGGGGGGTTGTTTGATGTACAAAGGTTATGTGGTGAGACAAACCAATGGGACCTAGATGACAACCAATGATCTGTGGACTGATCTCACTAAGTACCAGCTGACCTTTCACTCCTCTAAGTCTGTGCCTCTATCACTGCTTGCAAGCTTTCTATACTTCTCTGTGTTGTGCCAAATGTGTGTAAAGTGTCTTGCAAGCTCATTCCAAAGTGCTGTCTGTTGCAAGGCATATGATCTCAGCCCCTTGTTGATTGCTGAGTCATCTGTCACCACTGAGTTCTGTCAAGCCATCCACTGTTTAGTTTGCCAACGAAAAAACTGCAGGATGTGCTGCTGTTACAGTTTTTGCATCATCCTCAGTCTTTTTCCTTTCCACAACCTCATGACTCTCATCTAACTGCCCCAACCACCAACCTAAGTGCATCCCCACACTTGTTTATGCTCAATGCAACACATCTAGCCCTTATCCAGATGCCACCGCCTTCCTTAAGAATGTCCCTCTCCCATAGCCTACCTCAGCTGTCCCCCCCCCACAGCTCTATGGCTGTGTCCACTGATTACCAGAACCTCCACCACCTCCCTTTGTGGATCTTCCCTAGATCTTGCCTGGATCTGCCTAGGATCTACCCTGGATTATTCCTGAATCCTTCCGCTACCTCACCCCCACCATGAGGCTGCACTGCCCTCCCCTTGTGTCAAGCTACCACTGCACTCCATACAGCCCTCTACCTTGTGTCAAGCTACCACTGCGCTCCACACAGCCCTCTACCTTGTGTTGAGCCAATGCCTTACTCCACGACATGTGATCCATCACATGCCATTATGTTGTGATGTGATACAATGATTTCCATGATGCATTCTTGCATTCTATACCTTCTCATGGAACACAGTCACTTTCTTTTCTGTCCTTTTCCCTCACACTGGTACCTGTCCTACCTAATCAGGTTATACCCTTACCATACTTAGCATTACTATAATTGGCTTGACCTATCCTAAAGCTCTCACAGACAGGGTATATACAGTAAGTTAGGACTCCACTCTAACACCTCTTTCTCCTTAACCTTGATCTACATTTCATGTATGCCCCTTACTGGCCTACTACCTGGTGCCTATAGATCTCATTCCCTGTGATCTCCTCCTGCTTAACCCCCCCTGCCACCCTCTCTTTCTCTTCTCTCAAAGAAGACTCTTGTCACTGCCACCCCTGATACTACCTAGGAGGACCTCACTCCTATATAGTTGGCTCTATCACCCCTTATCCCGATGTTACCTAGAAAGGCCCATTCTTCTACTAGGCTCTGCCACCTACACCAATTACACTACCTAAGTGGACTTCTCCACTTGTTTGGCTCTGTCAATTCAGAGAGTTATCATCATCAACATCCTGCGTCTTTCCCACAGGGCAACTATCCTTTGGTTCTCCACCCCTAGGACCAGGACTTGTCCTTGTTGTCATTGACCTTTCTCTGTCAACAACCACTTACTCTCATTGCCTCTGATCGCTTGGAGTCTACTCCTCATAGTAGCATTTGGCATTCTGTCCTTCTTCCACACCTTGTGAAAAGCCCTCAAGATGACCTCCTAGTCAAGGAACCTGACCAGGTCATATATCAGCAAGAGGCTTGCATTGTGTACCATTGTAACGATCACTGTTCATAACCATAACAGCTGCTGCTTCTCAAAAAGCAGTTCAACTTCCTTTGCCCAGCAATGTGCTCGAGCACAGATCTTACACCACTCAATGCAGATAGCTGACAGTGGGCACCAGAGTTAATTTGGGGACAAGCAGTGCATAAAAAAGCATACCATCTTAAAAGCCCTTGTCTTTTTTTTCCATGTCATTATTATTGTAACCACATGTCAACCAAATCCATGAAAGCTTCTGGCAGTCTTTACTTGCACAGCCCTCAGTTCCAGATGTCATAGGCCAGATGTCATCTTTTTCAAGATACCAGAGAGAATTTGTCCAGCCTGCTTTCCCAAGTAGGGAGGATAGACTAAGTAAGGCACCATGAGTGGCACAGTATTTTGCCACACTGGCATTAATCTTGGTATCAACAGACTTGAGGCAGTTATGTACCTGTGTATTAGCCCCTTGCCCCTGTAGAAACCTGTCTTTGAATCATAATATGTAAGAGCTGGAACGGTGCACTTGTCATAATTCATTCCACACATTGTGTGCCTGACCCAGACAGAGCTTCCATTCAATCTCTTCAAAATTAGCATCACATGGAACCTGCTGCCAAAAAAAGAATGGAAGCTCAAAAATGAAATCTTGTGGTCTCAGAACTATCTTGGAGTTGAAGACTGCCTTGGCTCAGATAGACATGACTCCAGGAATATACAGCACTTGAACACTTGCCCAAGCTTCTAGTCATTGCATGAGTGTGTTGTTGCATTCCTGTAGCCTTGCTTTTTGCTGATCTGTTGTATGTAGACCCAGTTTCTTGCTATTGGCATGCAGGTGGCACCTTCAATCACATTCAGCACACAGATGAGATGACAGAGGAATGTAATGTAACTGTTGGTCCTCAAGTTCAATGCTGATGTTGATTAACATGCTTGAAGAGATCTTTGAGTCTATGGGCAATGTAGCTGACTTAGTAGCAAGCTTGGCTCCATCATTTGCTAACTGCAAGCATATACTTGCTTGGGTGAATGTTATTAAAGGTTGGATATCAGAAGTGAATGCTAGCTGTAAACTCAAACATGCACAATGAGATTTTACTTCAAAAGGTTTGATTGTAACATGTCTTGCTCTCATATCTCCACATATTCCTTCCATCTTGCAAGTTCTTTTGCATAACAGGCTGAAAGAGAATGTTTGAACTCATGTAAGTCTTGCTTGTGCTTGTTTCTTTCTGGTATAGCTTCTATGATTTTTTGTAAAATGGATTTACCTATCTGGTGTAAGTAAGAACTGAGACAAGGGTTGCATGCCTACCAAGCCCAATCATCTTCTTCCAATTACTATCCCATATGAGGTCATCTAATCTGTTGTGATGGTAACCTGGCCCCATCTCTTTGGTGCTTGATGCTGCAGCATTGAGGATAGACCAGCCTTGTTCAGGAGCCTCACTATCAGTGTGGGCACCACCTTGAATGTAGTTGAACAAGTACTTTCATTGACATTCCCTGATATGAGCCAGCAAATGGAATTTTGGAATGAAAGTTACCACCATTTTCTTCACATGAGGTAGATGTATTGGTGAGGGTAACATCAACATTCACTCCCATAAGTGGTGCTTCCACTGGCAGACAATATCATATGAGACATTGATATGCTTGACAGGTGTGTCCCTCAGTGCCAAGAAAAACAAATAATCCATGTTGACATATCTTCAACATCAGTGATACATTAAAGCTGCAGTGTGTATCTTTCCCCTTTCTGTAAATCCACCACACTGCCAGCAAACTTCATCTCGTGTCAAACACAGCAGATGGTCCCTGTTCCCATAGTGGCGAGGCCAACAGTGTTACGGTCGTAATCGATTATTCTTTTTCTTTATCTTATCGGATCACGTGATAGTCACGTGTGCTCACCAGTGTCACTTTCACTTTCTCTAGAGCCACTAGATGGACTCGCGCTATGGACACACTTTGATTCTTTTCTCTTCCCTGATCAGATCTGAGATCCAATCCCAATATGGTTATATTATTTCTCACATTCATCTCCGTCATGCTTCCATTTCACTCTCACGATTAACATGCGTATTTAATCACTGCTCCTTCCATTCCACATGCCTATGCCTCACGTATTTAATTACCATTACCCTATGTCCTAGATCAGTAGATCTAGCCACCACATGTACACACATAGTATGCATATAAAAGACCAGAGGACTACGGCTGGAATCCCCAGTCTAGTCTTTTTGGATATTCTCATCTAAAGCAGGACTCAGGAGACCTTAGGGCTCGCTTCGCATTCCCCCTTTCTTCACTTGACTTGATATCGATTGTAGTTTGGTGTTACCTGAAGCATAGTTGCTTTAGTTCATTTCACTAGACTAGACTCTACCTTTACGCTTCACCTTTCACCACCCGTCGCACGTCCTAGCAAGTTCGTGGACACCCAGTTTACTCTTCGTATACGGACAAGCTCACAGCGGGCTTAGTGCCTATCATCTTCCACAGGTCGCTCCGTTCGTTCCCATCCCCAGATAGACACAGGGGCGAAGATCATCTCGATCACCCTTACGTCGCTAGTGTAGGACCCACAGGACCCGTACCTACAGAGCGCAGGTGGGAATCAGTAGAACAGAAGAGAGTAGCCATTGACACAGAGTCACGGGACTTAGCGCGTGGAGAGACACCTTTTGGAGAGCTCTTTCGAGCTTTACAGGAACAGCCAGAGCTGGAGTGGTTCTGCCAAACCAGGGATGTATCGGGTGAGCCCCTCTATCCAGCACCCCTATCACAAGTCATCGCCAGGGCTCTGACCCTTGGGTACGATGAAGATCAGTTCAGTGCTCAGATCGACCAAGAGTCAGATTTCAGGAGCCCCTTGTTACGGTCGTAATCGAATATTCTTTTTCTTTATCTTATCGGATCACGTGATAGTCACGTGTGCTCACCCAAGTCAGTTTCACTTTCTCTAGAGCCACTAGATGGACTTGCGCATGGATGCACTTTGTTTCTTTTTCTCTTCCCCGATCAGATCTGAGATCCAATCCCGATATGGTTACATTATTTCTCATGTTCATCTCCGTCATGCTTCCATTTCACTCACACGATTACATGCATATTTAATCACCGCTCCTTCCATTCCACATGCCTATGCCTCACGTATTTAATTACCGTTACCCTATGCCCTAGATCAGTAGATCTAGCCACAACATGTATACACATAGTATGATTATAAAAGACCAGAGGACTACGGCTGGAATCTCCAGTCTAGTCTCTTTGGATATCTCATTCAAAGCAGGACTCAGGAGACTCTAGGGCTCACTTCACATTTCCCCCCTTACTTCTTTCGACTCGATATCGATCATAGTTTGGTGTTACTTGAAGCATTAGTTGCTTTGATCATTTCACCCCTCGCCACCCCAGTACGACCCCAACGACTACTACAGAACCCCAGAAGGCCCAGAGCTAGTACCGCTCCACCAGCTTTACGACACTCCTCCCCTCAGAACTCCAACCCCGGATCTCCACGAGACCAGACATCGTTTGTTCACAGGAGGATTAGTTCCAGTACTAGAGAAAGTACCAAAGCGAGAGAGAGAAGAGACGCCGGAGATAGCTCCAGCACCAAAGCGGGTAAAGAAACACAAATACAGAGAGATCAGAAGGTCTCAAGGAGGAGAGCTGCAATCATCGGCTCCACACTTTTCTTCAAAGGAACTGAGACCCCATTACACACTTCGGAGGCCAAGTCGGTACCTGTAGAAGAAGAATACTAGATAAACCCCCCTTTCCTAAAATACAAAGATGACCTCCCTTCCCGCATCGCTGGCTGAAGCTTTGTCAGGAGCTGCCTCTGGAGAGAACAACTGGTCCGACTTAGCAGGAGAGTTAAGATTGTACATGGAGAATCAGGAGCAGCATCTTCAGATGTTGGCGTTGCTCAACAAAGGACTTCAACAGGATCTAGATGCAGCAAGAGCTCAGATCATGTCAATGCCTATGGGCACAGGAACTAGCAGTTCAGGACAGTCCGCAGACTCCAAAATGTCCAAAGTATTCAAAGACCCCGGAGACTATGATGGGTCTAAAGGAAAGAAATTCGAGGAATGGTGGACCAAGGTTCTTGTTTGGCAAGATGTCAACAAGAACATACTCTATGGCTCGAATGGAATTCACGCTGTGTTGTCAAGGATGACCGGCGGTGAAGCAGGAGCGTTCGCAAGGGCGCAACTAAACAAGATGGTGTCCATGGGTACAAATTATGCCACGTGGGACCAGTTCAAACAGATAGTTGAGAACCACTTTCGGTCTGCCACAGAGAAGGACTGGAACTGAAAAGCTCTCACGAACCTGAAACAGGGTTCAATGACCATGGATACGTTTTTGATGAAATTCGAAATGTATCAGATGCTTGCAGACTACGACGATGACAGGCTCATCGAACTGCTCGAGCAAAATGCTGACAGAGAGTTGGTAGAGATGTTGGTGATGAGGGACGGTTGATATGATGACCTTGTCAAGTTCAAGGTGGCGTTGAAGAAAATAGGAGCACGCAAGGCGATGCTCAATTTTGTCACAAAAGGAACTGCTTCACGTGTCAGGACACATGACCCCAATGCAATGGACGTTGATGCCACCCAGAGTGGGAAAGGTGGCAACAAAGGAAAGGGCAAGGCCCAGGGCAGCACACCAGGTGTCTGTCACAATTGCAAAAAGCCTGGTCACTTCGCAAGCGAGTGCCGTGCACCCAAGGTTCAATGTCCGACTTGCAAGTTCTTTGGTGGAGGCCATTCAAAGACTTGCTCGAAGTCGAGCAAAGGACAAACTTCCAGCGGACGCAGCGCACGTTCTGCGGAAACAACAGCCCCAGCGGCAACAACATGGGAGGCAGAATCTCCCCAGGTTAAGGAGTCCAAAGCCAAGGGCAAAGGATGCGATTGGACCAAGTCCATCGCAAACATGTCTCTCGATGAGGCCAGGGCGTGGTTCAAGGACTATGAGGCGTTCGCTGGCCAGTCAAAAAATTAGATTCTCCAAAGTGTGCATCTGAGCGCACCGCTGAGGAGCTGAACTTTAAAAATTCTTTTTCCAGTTTAGCCGTAGATAGAATCACAGACTATTACGATACATTTTTACCCGATTCTTCTTTCTGTGGGCACCTGCTAGACGGTGACAGGAGTAAACCTGTGACAAATCCCATTTTACCTAAATCCTCCCCTTTTTCTTCCCCCAGCTCAGAGTTCCCAGATGACATCTTCGTCAGAAGTGTCAAACTAGATCGTGAAGTAACGATGAAGATCCGAGTAGCGCCTCAGTCATCAAAGCGCAAAGATTTCATTTCCACGGAGGCACTGCTAGATAGCGGAGCTAACATAATTTTTATCAACAAGTCTTGGGCGGAATCCCATGATATCCCCCTGACTCCCTTATGACGCCCTATCCCCGTTTACAATGTGGACAGCACAAAAAACTCAGCGGGTTCGATTACCCACAGTGCAAACCTTGTGCTAGAGTTCGATGGTCACCACGAGCAGATCTTGGTGGAAGTGACAGATCTCGGCAAGAACACATTTATCCTCGGATACAGTTGGCTCAAACACCATAACCTCGAGATAGATTGGACTAGAGGAACGGTCAAGATGATGCGTTGCCCAGCCATGTGTAGAGCACTACAGGATAAACCCGACTGGATACAAAAAATTGAAAAAGAAGAAATAGACATACAGTATGAAGTTTACAATACAATCAGACGGCTAGAAGCACAGATCACCGAAGCCACAAAAACAGATGAAAAACCCAAAACAACTGAAGAAATGGTTCCTTTCGCATACCACAAGTTCTTGGATGTCTTCTCAAAGAAAGAATCAGAACGGATGCCTAAGCAGAAACCATGGGATCACGCAATAGAAATGAAAGAGGGTTACGTACCTAAGAAAGGACGTATCATTCCACTATCACTGCAGGAGCAAGAAGAGGTCACAGCTTTCATAGAAGACCAGCTCGCTAAGGGATATATTTGCCCCTCTAAATCGCCACAAACATCCCCAGTATTCTTCATTCCGAAAAAAGATGGAAAAAAGAGAATGGTACAGGATTACCGATACCTCAACGAACACACCATAAAAAATAATTATCCACTTCCCCTCATTTCTCAACTCGTCAATAAGCTCAAAGGAGCCAAGTTATTTACCAAGATGGACTTATGGTGGGGATACAACAATGTTCGCATCAAAGAAGGCAATGAATGGAAAGCCGCATTCACATGCTTTAAAGGCGCATTTGAACCCCTCATTATGTATTTCGGATTATGTAATTCCCCCGCAACCTTCCAAGCGATGGTCAATGACATTTTCACAGATATGGACGGAGTTGTTGTTGTTTACATTGATGATATCCTTATTTTCACGAAAACAAACAACCAGCAGGAACACGATAAGATCGTACTGGAAGTCTTATGAAGATTACAAGAGAATGACCTTTTCGTCAAGCCAGAAAAGTGCACTTTCTTAGTCACAGAGGTTGATTTCCTCGGGATGATTGTGGGAAAGGATGGAATTATGATGGATGCTTCGAAAGTATCCGCTATACGGGAATGGCCCGAACCAAAGACGGTTAAGGTTGTACGAAGTTTCTTAGGACTCGCCAATTTCTACAGGAGGTTCATCAAGGATTACGCTGCAGTAGCAAGGCCGCTGCACAACTTGACAAAGAAGGATGAACCCTTCCATTGGCTGGAAGCCCAACAGAAAGCTTTCGACACACTCAAAGGAGCATTTACCACCGCACTGGTTCTCGCTTACCCAGACGAGACATGCCCGTATCACCTAGAGTGCAATGCATCAGATTTCGCTACAGAAGCAGTGCTCTCAATTATGAAAGACAGTGTATGGCATCCAGTTGCCTATGGTTCACATGCCATGACACCCACAGAACGTAATTATCCCATTGCCGATAAGGAGATGCTTTCAGTCATTCAAGCACTAGAGAATTGGCGCCACCACTTAGAAGGAGCTCGGCTACCATTTGAAATATGGAACGATCACGCCAACCTCCAGTGGTTCATGACACGACAAGATCTCAATCGACGCCAAGCACGCTGGGCAATGTACCTTTCCAGGTTCAACATGACTTGGCACTACAAGCCAGGGTCTATGATGGGCAAAGCAGATGCGCTATCGAGACATGAAGAACATATGGAGGGTATTGAGGATGACAATAAAGGAATAACAGTTATTACCCCGGACAAGATCAGATCTGGAATCTTGATTCAGGATGATGGGTCTATCTTACAACAAAAGATATTCAATGCAATGTGCTTGCTCAGTGAAGCGGACGTACAGAGGCTTGCCAAGAAGGGTATTGCCGAGGAACGCGATGGATGTCTTTACGACAACC
>JBBPQP010000887.1:0-15869 GCA_038092555.1 Boletus subgraveolens
ATCTGGATTTATACCAGATATGGTATTTGGCTAGGGCTAAGTACTAGACTCTGATCTAGACTTAGACCAGCTCTAGACCCTTTCAGGTCTTACAGAGCACCTAGACTGTTACAGTCCTAATGAGACATGACCTATGAGTCATACGGTTCTAGATCATCACATCCTGTGACAGATATTGCATTATATCCTTCACCCTGATGTCTAGACCATGACATCATGCCCTCTACCCAGGTCTCAGGGTATTCCAGGTCATACCGGATGATAGGAGACTTCTATGAAGTTCTACAGGGTTCTACCCTTATCTATAATGTAGTATTCTAGCCTTTACCATGTGGTCTAACCTATAGTAATAAAACCTCTTATCTATAGATCTTAGGGCTTTACCATAAGGAGTTGTTCATATACATTCCAACTCCTCTTTAACCTTATTATTTACGGTATTTATACTGGACCTTTCTGTCCTTTTACTGTAGGATAGCTGTTACAGTTTTGGCACACTCCCGGTTTTTTTCCTTCTCCCCTGACCCTGTGCCCATCATGTGACCACTCCTGTCACTGGACCACCCACCACCAGTGCATCCTAGCACTCATTTATGCTCGATGCAACACATCTTGCAACAGCCCTGGCACCACCTTCCTCACACTATCCTGTGTCCCTCCACATAGCTGCCCTCCTGTGTCCCAATCCTGGATCTTCCCTGGATCCTCTCTGGAATATCCCCTTCAGATCTTCCCATCACTGTCCTCCTCGCACTACCCTGTGGCCCTCCACACAGCCGCTCTCCTGTGTTCCAATCCTGGATCTTCCCTGAATCCTCCCTAGAATATCCCCTTCAGATCTTCCCATCACCGCCCTCCCTTGGTGTCTCTTTGCACTGCTTCCCCTCAGTGCCTCTTTGCACAGCTGTCCTCCTGTGCTCTCCTTGGCAATCCCATCTCAGCTAAGGCCAGAACTCACCTCAACATTGCCACTGCCCTCATGTTGCACCACAATCTCAGTTCACTCAGGTGATCACTCACATGCCATCACTATGTATTGCACCACAATAATTCCCATGACACGTCCCTATGCTTGTAAACTTCCCATGGCAGACCCCTCCTGCCATTTTAGTCTTTACTCTTATCATACAGACGTGGGGTTTCCTTTTATGGATTGGCTTTTACCATATTTAGGTTAGACTATGTATGGACCATCTTACCCAGATAGGATATATCTGCCCTAAAGCCCCTACAGTGTGGGTATATAAGTTAGAGCTTCACTCTAACACCTCTTTCCCTCTAACTTTGATCTGACACCTAAAGTGTATACCTTATGGTTACTCTTGTGGTAATCATCATCCATTCCCTGCAATTTCCTCTTGCTTGACCTCTATCTCACCCTTCCCTTTTTCCTCCTTTGGACTCTGCCACTGTCATCAAGAACCCTTTAAATCACACTCTGGTGGTTCTTCAATCTCTTCATTGCCCACTTTGTTGTGGTCATCTTCCATTCAGAAAGTCTCCTTCCTGCCCTTATCAAATGGCTCACTGCCATTGGCTCATCTTTGGGTTTTCTACTCCCATCCAGAGAACTAGACCTTTCTGCTGTCAACCTCATTATCCCAAGACCTCACCCAGGTCAAGGTCTCCCAATCTTGTTTACTTTGGAACCCTTGTCATTATTGTCCTAGGGATTCTTTCCCTAGTATCTCTCTTTGCCTGTCTCCAGGCATCTCATCAAGCCTGAAGGTATTCTACAAGTTAGGACCAACAAGAGTTAGGTTCAAGGCGGACTACACTTCATGTCTACTTGTACGACTACCCCCGGTTATAGTCGTAACACTTCAATACCTACTGCAGCAGCCTGCACTTCTTAATGTTCCTTCTCTATAGCAGTTGTTTTAGTTCATGAATGTAGCATTTGCCATCAAGGGCAGGATACTTCTTACTCTGCCATCTACACACCTCTGCAACAGCTCCCCAATGAGTTTATCACCAACACTTGCACAATTCTTGTCTGCAGGCTGCCATTTGACCCATGCTCAGGTCTCTGATGCATGGACACTCTTCAAGGATGCAGTGTGGAGTGGGGTGGTTCTGATGTGCTCCAATACATCAGATGCCTTTGAGCAGCTTGGCCCACAGGCAGATCATGGATGTAGCACATTATCTGTTATGTTGCCAGTATTGAGTTTGCTCTTTGTGAATTCAAGATCATTTGTTATATTGTCACTTCTTCTGAGTTGGAACTTACTACTGTTGCAACTGGGGTTATACATGAATCAGTCAGATTGTACACCATAACAGAGAATTCTCACTAACACCACTTCCTCTAGGCTGATTTTTTATTGAATTGTTGGTTTGCTATTTCAGTGTAGGTTGGTTTGGAAATTTCCAGTTTTGAATTTGCAGTCAATCACTACAAACTCTGGTGGCAAGAGTCTGGCAGTGTCTGGCACTGGAAAATCCAATGTCCAGATGTCCTCGGAAGAAGTGACAATATGACAAATGATCTTGAATTCACAAAAAGCAAACTCAATACTGGCAACATAACAGATGATGTGCTACATCCATGACCTGCCTGTGGGCCAAGCTGCTCAAAGGCATCCTGTTACAACTATGACTGGGGGTAGTTGACAAGTAGACACGAAGCGTAGTCTGCCTTGAGCCTAACTCTTGTTGGTCCTAACATGTAGGATTCCTCAGGCTTAATGGAATGCCTGGTGATGAGCAACAAATACTGCTAAGGAGAGGATTCCTAGACAGATGACAATCAAGAGCCCTAGATAGACAAGGTTGGATGACCTTGACCTAGCCAAGGACCTTGGATAGCAAGGTCAATGGTGAAGAGGTCTAGTTCTCTGTACTGGGGTAGAGAACCTAGAGATGAGACAACATCAACAAGACATTGGGGAGTGGAGGCAGGAAGAGGACTTCCTGAACAAAGAATAATCATGAGGAAGTGGTCAACAAGGAGACCAATGAACCACCAAAGTGTGATTCAAAGGGTTCTTGATGACAGCAGCAAAGTCCTTCAATGAAGGAGGAAAGAGGGAAGGGCAAGGTAGAGGGCAAGCAAGAGGGGATTGCAGGGAACAAATGATGATTACCACAAGAGTAACCATAAGGTGTACACTTTAGGTGTCAAATCAAGGTTAGAGAGAGAGAGGTGTTAGAGTGGAGCTCTAACTTATATACCCCAGCTGTAAGGGCTTTAGGGCAGATACAGTATATTCTATCGGGGTAAGATGGTCTGTGCACAGTCTAATCTAAATATGGTAAGAGCCATATCCATAAAAGAAAACCTGGTGTCTGTATAGTAAGGATAAAGGCAGGAATGGCAGGAGAGTTCTGCTGTGGGAAGGTCACGAGTGTAAGGATGCATCATGGGAATTATCATGGTGCAATGTGTCATGATGGCATGAGAGTGATCACAGGATGAGTTGAGGTCATGGTGCAACACAAGGCAGGTGGTGATGTCAGAGTGAGTTGTGGCCTCATCTAAAATGGTGATCATCAAGGGGACACAGGAGGATAGCTGGTGAAGAGACACTGAGGAAAGGCAGTATGGTAAAAAGATCTGGAAGAGAGGGGCACAGGAGGGCAGCTGTATGAAGAGATACTGAGGGGAGGCAGTGCGGCAGAAAGATCCAGGAGAGAGGAGCACAGGGGGGTGGCTGTGCAGAGAGGTGATGTGGGGAAGATCTGAAGGGGGGATATTCCCAGGAAGATCCTGGAACAATCCAAGATTGGGGAACACAGGAGGGCAGCTGTGTTAAAAGGCACTGTAGGGGGGGCAGTGCAGTGGGTGGTACCAAGGCTGTAGCAAGACACATTGTGTTGAGCATAAATGGGTGCTAGGATGCACAGTGGTGGGTGGTCCAGTGACAGGAGAGGTCATGTGAAGGGCACAGGATTGTAGGGAAAGGAAAAAAAACTGGGAGTGTGCCAAAACTGTAACACATCTGATGTATTGGAGCACATTGGAACCACCCCACTCCACACTGCATTCTTAAAAAGTGTCCATGCATCAGAGACCTGAGTGTGGGTCAAATGGCAGCCCACAGACAAGAATTGTGCAAGTGTTGGTGATAAACTCATTGGGGGTTTGTTGTGGAGATGTGTAAATGGCAGAGTAAGAAGTATCTTGTTCTTGATGGCAAATGCTATGTTCATGAACTGAACCAACTGCTGTAGAGAAGGAACATTAAGAAGTGCAAGCTGCTGCAATAAGTGTTGAAAGTCTGGTGTTCCTATTCAAGACTTATCTTTCAAATCACCATGACTTATCTTTTAGTATCACTATTCATTTTGCTTTTGGTGCTAGACCACTCTATACTATTCTAGACAGACTATTATGTCACACATTCTAGACTCTAATGTTATACCCTTCACCCTAGCTTTAGACTATGATGTCATACCCTTATCACCAGGGTTCAGGGTTCTCTTATCTATGGCATCATCTACTATAGCTTCCACCAATAGCCTTTTGCCCTCTTATCTTCAGGTCATAGAGCATGACCATATATGTAGGAGTTCAAACTCCACTTAAACCTTACTGTAGAACAGTATAAGTACAGAGCCTTTCGTCTCTCAATCTACAGTGTTCTCAACTCATTTTTCAGTTGAACCTCCTTTGAATCTTAGTTCCCTCTGTCTAGGCCAAGCAAGCCTCTTCACTAGTCTCAGACTTCAAGATCTCCTTATTGCTTCCCCTCTTCTGTCAGTTGAGTGAGTAGCTCCTATTCAACTCTCCACTTCCACTGTTCCTCTCTGCCATTGGAACCTTCCCATTCCAATAGTAAGTATTGAAGTAGGTTATTCATTGGAACTGACTAGTATTTAGACAATGGTAAGTAATATTTGCATTCTGTAGGAGTCCACCAGACTAGGAGCAATTGTGAATGTTTGAACTCTGATGGTGGATTCTGGCATCACATCTGCCCCCAAGTCCAGCACCAGAGAATCCAATGTCCAGACATTTTGCTCATTCTAAGGGGGACTTGGTGAGCTGAGCAAGCTGAGAAGCTGGCAAGGGGTTGCTTGTTAGAGTCCAAATAGGGCAGTGTACACTTACAATGCAAAATGCCTACATGTTTGTACAGTCTGCACTTAACCCTAACCTTATAAAGCCACATGACTGACAAAATTGGTCTTGTTTGGTCACATCTGCTATTTTTCCAAGTCAGAGCTTTAATTTGGTCAACCCATTGACCAGTCTACCGAGAACACAGCAATACAAAACATACCATGCCAACCTAACTTAGAGCCAGTACAGGAGCAGAGTCCTCTAGAAAGTCCAAGGTGAAAAACTGAAAACAAAGTCTGACAAAGTCAGCCCATTTGAGCAGAGCATAAATAATATGGCTGTCAAATTGTAGCTTTGATTTAGATAAGATATCAACTTCTCTGCTCAGTGCTCACCATCAACAATACCATGCTCAAGGATTATGATGAAGGTCACAATGATGACAGCAGGGATGGAGAAGATTCAAAGACAGGCACTAATATTCTTCAGATTTTTTTGATGTACCAGAAACAGGTCTTTGAAATTGTTGTTGCTGCTGCTGTGGCTGCATCACAGGCTATATAGTTTTGGCCATGCAAAAGGAGGAGCCTATCCCATACCATACATCTATACTAACTGGAGCTGCATGGGTCTCAGAGCTACTTAATGGTCACCTTGAGAGGATCCACACTGAACTTGGAGTTCACAAGCACATTTTCCATATCCTTGTTAATGAGCTTCAAAGCCAAGGATACACACACAGCAAGCACATAGCCATTGAGGAGCAGCTCAGCATCTTCCTCTATGGGTGTGTGACTGGCTTGACAATCAGACACATTAGAGAGTGATTCCAACAATCAAATGACACAGTTTTGAAGTTTTTTCTTTTTCTTTTTCTTAACCATTGATTTGACTATGTAGATATTTCAAATGAATGCTTGTTGCATTTTCATCCCCTGGAATATATGCAAAATATGTGCATTTACCACACCTTGATGACTTCACCCCCTCAAAGATATCTGACAACCCCAAATACATGCTCTTTTTTGAGGATGCAATTGGTGCAATTGATGGCACACATATTGCATGCACTCCATCTGCAGCAGAAAGGGATGCTGCCCAAAATCGCAAGGGTTTTACATCACAGAGTTGCCTTGTCTGCTGCAATTTTGATCTGTATATCACATATGTATGTACTCAGTGGCTGGGAGGGATCAGTGGCAGACACATCAATTTACCATGATGCCCAGACATCTGACTTTGCCATACTTGATGGTAAATATTATCTTGCTGATGCAGGCTTTCCCAATTGTCTGGAACTGCTAGTGCCATACCGTGGAGAGCAATACCATATAAGAGAGTGGGGTTGGGCAAACCAATGGTATTCATTCATCTGCAATTGCAATGTAGTGAAGTGCTTACTATAATTTAGACCTGCCAATGCAAGGGAACTTTTCAACAAATGCCATATTAAGTGTTACAACTGGAAGTCGAACAAGTAGATACGAAGCGTAGAGCCGCCTTGAGCCTAACTCTTGTTGGTCCTAACTCGTAGGATACCTTCAGGTTTGACGCACAACCTGGTAACGAACGACAAGGAATACTATCAGGAGTGTCCCGAGAGAGGCCATGACCAAGAGTCCCAGGGAGATGAGGTTGGATGACCTTGACCTAGGCAAGAGTCTTGGGTATTGAGGTCGATGGCAAACCAGCCTGGTCCTCTGTACTGGAGTAGAGAACCTGGAGACTAACCAGCAGTGATGAGCCGTTGGTGAGAGAGCAGCAACGGAGCTGCTTGACCTTGAGGACCTTAGAGAAGAACTCTAAGGTGTCGACGAAGGAAGAAAGAGAGGAGGGTGAGGTAAGAGGTCAAGCAAGGGAATGTTGCAGGGAACGGATGATCTACATATACCACAAGAGTAACCATAATGTGTACACTTTAGATGTCAGATCAAGGTTAGAGAGAGAGAGGTGTTCAAACAGAGTTCAAACTTATATACCCCAGCCATAAGGGCTTTAGGGCAGGTATATCCCAATCTGGTAATGGTGGTCCATGTGCAGTCTAACCTAATATGGTAAGAGTCCATATCCGTAAAAGGAAATCCGGAGTCCGTGTGGCAAGGTAATCGCCCAGAAAGGCAGGAGGGGTCTGCCGTGGGAAGTTTACGAGCAGAAGGACACATTGTGGGAATCATCGTGGCGCGACATGTTGTGATGGCACGTGAGTGGTCACAAGGATGAAATGAGGTTGGAGTGCAACACGAGGTAGGTGGCGATGTTGAGGAGAGATCCATCCTCAACTGAGATGGGGATCACTGAGGGGGGGGGCACAGGAGGTCGGCTGTGCGAGGGGGCACTGAAAGGCAGTGCTGGGGAGATCCAAAGAGAGCACCTAGGGCAGTGCAGAGAAGGGCTAGGGGTGGCCCTAAAGGAGGAGAAGGATGGGAAGATCCACAGGGGATATTCCAGGGATGATCTGGGGAAGATCCAGGATTGAGACACAGGAGGGTGGCTGTGTCGGGAGACACCAGAAGGGGTGGTGTGGAGGGAGGTGGTCCCTGGCTGTTGCAAGACATGTTGTGTCAAGCGTAAATGAGTGCTAGGATGTGCCGGGAGGGATGGTCCAGTGACAGGAGTGGTTATATGAGGGATACCAGGTTTATGAAGGGAAAAAGACCGGGGATGTACCAAAACCATAACACTAAGCTGCATAATGTCATTGAACATGTCATTGGTGTTATTAAGTTGCAATTTCATATCCTTGTCATCCCCCTGGAGTATGCTATGGACACTCAGGCTTGTATTCCCCCTGCATGTTGCTGCCTTCACAATATTATCCGAACATGAGATCCTGTGGAGTTAGATGATGTAGAAAGAGAGATACTAGAACCACCACATAATGACACATAGGAGACATTCGGCTCACTTGCAGATCATATTCCCACCAATGCAGATCACCATGTTATGTGTTTGGTGCAGGATATCAGAACTATCTGCATCCTTACAGAGAAATATGTGGGGTGACAGCAGTATGGAGAATAATGGTCGAGTGAGAGCTACTCACAGACCTGTGAAAGAGGTGGTAGCAGCAAGGAGTGGCAAGTGACAACTGTTAGTCTCTACTTCAATAAAGTAGGATGGAAAGCAGTGTCAGAATGAGGTTGAGGAGCGAGAGGACAATAGTTCCTTGAAGCATGACAAGTCCTGTAGTCTCAAAGACTAGAACAAGCACACAGAGAGAAGGAATGTAGTCCTATTTAAGCACCTCTGTATGAAAGTACAGGTGATTACTATTGTTACGACTACGACTGTGGATAGTTGTACAAGTTGACACAAAGTGTAGCCGCCTATGCCTAACTCTTGTTGGGTCCTGACTTGCAGGATACCTTCAGGTTTAATGGGGAACCTGGTAACGAACTCCTAAGAAGACTAGGGCAAGACCTAGGATTATGATGACCAAGAGTCCAAGACTGACAAGGTCAGATGATCTTGACCTAGGGGAGGTCTTGGGGTAGCAAGGTTGACAATGGAGAGGTCTGGTTCTCTGGACAGGGGTGGAGAACCTAGAGATGAGCCAACATCAACAAGATATGGTAAGAGCAGGAAAGAGGGTCTCCTGGATGAGGAGTCAACAATGAAGGTTGACCAAGTGACCTAGTGACCACCAATGTGGTCAGAGGGTTCTTGACGATAGCAATGGAGTCCTTCAATGAAGGAAGAAGGAAGGGAGGGCGAGGTAGAGACAAGCAAGAGGAGGGTTGCAGGGAACAGATGATGAATACCACAAGAGTAACCATAAGGTATACACTTTAGGTGTCAAATCAAGGTTAGAGAGAGAGAGGTGTTAGAGAGGAGTTCTAACTTATATACCCCAGCCATAAGGGCTTTAGGGCAGGTATATCCTATCTGAGTAAGTTGGTCCATGTGCAGTCTAACCTAAATATGGTAAGAGTCATATCCATAAAAGGAAATCTGGTGTTTGTATAGTAAGGATAAAGACAGGAATGGCAGGAGGGCTCTGCCATGGGAAGTTCATGAGTGTAAAGATGTGTTGTGGGAATCATTGTGGCACAACATGTTGTGATGGCCCATGAGTGATCACATAAGTGACCTGAGGTCTGGGTGCAACACAAGGAGGGTGGCGATATCAAAGTGAGATCTGGCCTCACATAAGATGGAAGTCGCCAAGGGGAGCACAGGATAACAGCTGTGTGCAAGGGCATTGAAGGGGCAGTGTAATGGAAAGATCCAGGGGGGATATTCCAGGGAGGATTGAAGATCCATGATTGGGGGGAGGCACAGGAGGACAGCTGTGCAAAGAGGCACTGAAGGGAGGCAATGTGACAGAAAGATCCAGGGGAATATTCCAGGGATGATTCAGGGAAGATCCAAGATCAGGGAGCACAGGGGAGCACAGGAGGGGCAGCTGTGCAAAGAGGCACTGAGGGGAGCAGTGCAGCAGGCAGACTGAGGCTGTAGCAAGACATGTCATGTCAAGTGTAAACAAGCGCTAGGAATACACCAAGGGTGGGTGGTCCAGTGACAGGAGCAGTCACATGATGGGCATGGGGTCTTGGGAGAAGGAAAAAAGACCATGGGTGCACCAAAACTATAACATGAAGTAGGTTATCCATTGGGATTGACTAGTATTTAGATGATGGTGAGTAGCATTTACATTCTGCAGGAGTCTGCCAGACTAGGAGCAATCATGAACATTTGAACTTTAATGGCAAACTCCAGCATTGCATCTGGCCCCAAATCCAGTGCTGGAGAATCTTATGTCCAGACTTTTTGACTCCAGCAGCAAGAGTCTGGCAGTGTCCAATGCTGGAAAATCCAATGTCCAGATGTCCTCAGAATGACAAATCTGCACATATGTGCACCCATTCAAACTCCAAACAAACTCAAACTTGTTCTTATCTGATCAGCCATCAGCAAAAAATCCCAAATCTAGTGAGGTGTTGCAAGGTGTTGCTAGGTTCCCACAACCTTGCTAGCACTTTCAAGGCCATGCTTTCATCACGCAAGGTCTTGCAAGGTAATGCTAGACCAGACCTCACACCAATCACTCTGACTAGTTGGGTCAAAAGGTTGGAGGGGCAATACATCTGGCAAGAGAGTTTGCAAGCATGATACCATATGTGATGAGTCTACAAGCAGTGCAAGATAAGAAACCATTGGAATGTTGACAGCAAGGACACTGAGGCATTAGTGAAAAACAAAGAATGGTGTATTTTAAACAATGACTTGGATGCTTATTTTACCTATGCATACACCTTGTCCTCTGAACTCAATGTATTATCCATCTCCAAATACTCCATTGTCACAAGAGAGCGTCACCTTTGGATACACAATTTGGTTTGTGCTGAAAACCTTTTCAGGACCTATGCAACACTTTGATAAAAATTAGCATGTTGTTCACATTCCTTGGGTACTTACTATACTACAATGCATACTATACAACTGAACCAAGGGCTACTATCACCAAGGAAATGGGTAAGCATCACAACCACACAGGTTCTGTGTGCAGACCTGTGGGAACCCATCCTATGTTGATTGGATCCATGCTTGACCTCAGGCATTCTGGACCAGGGTCAAGTATAAAGCTGCATTGAGCATTAATGAGACAGATGATGAGAAAGTGCAGCAATGCTACCAAGATGTGAAACACACGATGAATAAAATGCAAACATGAACATGCAGCTGGTAATTCAGCTCCAAATTTGCAGCAGTGCAACCTGTGAGGAGGTCACACAGGAATTCCTGAGATGCATGAATAACTTAGGCAGTTGGTTCATCACATATCAACACATGGCCCCAACATGATAATCCACCTGGATGTTGGTGTCAGGATCATTAGCAAGCCAAGGACAGATGGAATCTGCACTTACACATGCTGTCAAGCATATGCAACTCCTCATGCACATTGTGACTGCAGCTGTTGGACTGTAAACATTGACTGGTAATTGATGTTTGATAATATGCAACCTAACATATGACAAGACACAACAGAGAAGTGGGGGCATATTTATGCATAGGCATGCTGTGTGAATTGAAGGACACAAAAATCAAAATCACATGACCTTTCATGCCACAAACATGTGTGAGAATTCAGGCTCTGCACCAATCTCTCTTGTTCCCTACCATGATCCATCACCCCCTCAGTGTATCATTCTGGCCTGCTCTCTTCCCCTCCTTTTTATCCCATCCTCTGTTGCTATTCTGAAAGATGTTACCTTTCAATTTTGAGTGAGTTTTTGCACTCATTCATTGATGGATGTAACTCATTTAAGTTGGATGTCCCCAGTTTATGTAATGCAGACTTCAAGTCACACTGTCATAGGTGATGTTTGACCACCTCAGATGACTCATGAATGATCTGATTTTGTTGCAGGCTTGATTCTTTAGGTTTTTTTGTCCCTTATGTTGCAGCCACACTAATTGCACTGGATTTGAACAACACCACTGGTGCCTCCATTTGCCAGATCACACTGCCTGCTCTTAAAGATCACTTCCATCCCATACTCTGTGCTCTCCAACTGCTGCATTGCATTGCTCTCAAACATCATCATTTTTTTCCTTCTTGTATGTGGTGCTCACTGCCACATCACATCATGCTCTCAACATCATTATTTTCCTTTTCCAGTATGTATTGCCCAACTGCTTACATCCATGCTCTCAGGTTGTTGTTCTCTTGGTATAGCTCATGCTAACTACATTTTTAGAGTACTATGTATTACTAGCATGTACTATGGCTAATGTTACTAGGCCTCACAAAGGCATTTGTATTGTATTATCTTGCGTGACCTGGCAAGCCTGAGCAAGCCTTGGAAGGCTAAGTGAGATCACTTTGATGGGCCTGCCTTGTATGGCCCTGCAAGGCTGGAGTATTTCCCTGCAAGGCCTAGCAATGCCAATGTGCCTTACATAGCCTTGGGGGACCTTGTTGGGCCTTTCAAGGCTATGCAAGGTTTGGAACTTTTTGCTGATGGCTGTAGGGACACTGTTTTTTATTAGCCCAAATGTCTACTTCAACATCACATCCAACATTTACTTTCAATGACAAACACTGGGTTTCAATGACTGCAGTGATCATAACAGTGACTTTACTTTTTGTAGTGAGAGACAATTATGGGTGTGTGAACTGATGCATAATCACAGCCTAGAGATCTGCACACAGCAAGTGCAACCATTTTGGAAATTCATGCCCAAGTGGCACAACTGCGCAAAACAATTCAAAAAATTCAAAAAATCAGAAAATTCATAGTAGCCTTGCACCACACCATGGTATATCACAAAATCAGTGCCAACATGAAACAATGTGCCCTAGAGCTCCTCAAAAGGGCTGGGAGATGGAAGAGGTCACTGAGGCCTTGGGTGTCTTGGGCTGCAGTGCCAATCATTGGGCCAGCAACTATAATAAATGTGGTCATGTTGATCTGCTCTCAGCCCTTCATGGACAGCCCCAATTACTCAACATTACCATCCTCACTGAACTACATGATTTCATTCATGAAACTCCATCTATCATGACCAGCCCATCTCTACCACTGCTTTACATGACAATTTACATGACATTGGACTACGACTCAAAGTCCTCAAATGTAGAATAGAAAACGACTGCTATCAAGTGCAAGAACCCACCAAGCGTGGCCGAAATCTCATCCATGGACAAATCAAGCTCATCAGTGGCTGGAATATAGATCTTGAGAGATTTGGACTTCCGAGAAGCAATTTTGTCTGCCAGCAATTAATTGGAATAAGCCACAGTATAAAGAGGAGCTTAGAGCGGGAAATGATTGCTACCGAGAGTAATAACGCACTAAGCGTGGCCGAAATCTCCTCCGAGTCATCTGTGGACAAATCAAGCTCGTCAGCAGTCACTTTACCATCAGACCACCCTACAACATCATTTGTAGCTCCATCCCAATTGAATTCCACATCAGACTCAGAGCCTGCATTGTTGCTGGTGTGGTCATCAAAGGTGTCAGTGCCATGGGCTTCGAAGTCATCATTCAAAGTTTCGAAATTGTTGTCATAAGCTTTGAAATTGGGTGTGGTGTCGTTGCCTTCACTGCTAGCCATGATTGGAGTCTAGTTAAGTAGTTTAACAAACGTGAGGGGCGAGAGCGAGCAACACAAGGATTTTCTGAATTTTTTGATTTTTGGGATTTGTTTGGTGCAGTTGTGCTGCTCGGACAAGAATTTCCGAAACGGGTGTAGACGACGGCCCGTGCATCCTCTCCGAATCGGTCTGACACCTGGCCGAGTATGTCTTCGAGAATAAGCCGGCGGCCAAGGAATCGTGAGTAGTTGGCAGAAAATTGAGAGTGACACTGACGAGGGCCCAAGAGTGGAGTGAAAACCGTCCGTCTTCCAGCACTGTGGAAGAAAAACCGATTAAAATATATGGTCGAGAGAGCATACGTTCAGTCGCGTTCCTCGCCGACGGGAGGCACGTCATGAGCAGCGGCGACGAAAGGAAAATTCGATGTTGGCGAGTAGAAGACGGCAAGGAGGCGGGGACGCCAATGGATGCGGAGAGCACCGTTCGCAACATCGCAGTGTCGCGAGATGGAAAGTGGGTGGTGAGTGGGACGGACAATGGCCAGGTGGTGGTATGGAATGCGGAGAGCCACGAAAAGGCGATCGAGTTCAGAGGACACAGCGATTGGGTACGTGCAGTCGATGTGTCGTTGGACGGGACGAGAATTGCGTCGGGGTCGGATGACAGGACTGCCTGCGTTTGGTCACTTTTGACTGGCGAGCGACTACTCGACCCATTGAAACATGACGACTGGGTCGTTGCGGCAAGGTTCTCCCCCGATGGATGCTTTATCGCCACTGCCACCTGGTGGGGCGACTCCGTTCGGGTCTACGACGCTCAGAATGGCCTCTTCACCAATTATCTGATTAAAGTCAGCTCGTCCGAAAATCAATCTCTCGCATGGGGCGGCAATAGCAAGCAACTCTTCGCCTTGTCTCGCGACGGCAAAATCCACTGCCTTGACGTGTCCACCGGGACGACGCTCGCTCGATGGCCCATCCATGACAGCAACAATCCAACGTGCATTGCCCTGGCAAGCAATGGCACATTCATCGCAGCGTCTGACAACTCATCAATCTCATTCTGGGACGTTACGACGCACCAGGAAATTGGGGAGGTCGTCCAGGACAATCATTTCGTGCAGTCCATGACGATTTCACCAAACAACGCCCTTGCGACAGGAGGAGGCAAGACAATCACTCTTCGTAGTCTCTGTGATATCCTTCCCTCTCGTTACCTTGTCTATGTAAGTGTACTTGCATCAAATGCTTGATGCGTGAGTAGCCACAGACTGCATTGTTGACTTCAATGGGTCTTTCGTCAACAGGACATGGAAACCGAAGAGGTTGATCTCGAGGGGACCAGCGAGCCAAATCATATGCAGGATGAGAGTCCAAGTGAGTCCATCGTCACCTTAACTTGCGTTTCATTGGATTCCATGTCCATTAGACCAGCCAATCGCGAATCTCGAGAGAACTGTCCATGAACTCCGTCGCGAACTCGTCACATCCCAACATGCAGCTAGTCGGAGGCAGGCTAGCCTCAATAAAACCATAAAGTCCCTTCGTGCACAGGACAAAAGTCTAAGTGTGTTCATCGGCACCCTGACTCACGCTTCATTGACATCCATCTCCATTAGACAACACGATCGCGAGGTTCGAACAAACTGTCCAAGAACTCCGCACCGAGCTCGCAGGTTCCCAGCACAGAGCAGATGGCCTCGTCCAGATCCTCCGTGCACACGAGCAGAAACATCAATGCGAAGCCCTGTATGCCAAGGGCCGCATAATCGATTCTGCGGTGTCCCTTCTCGAAATCACGAATACCATAAGCGAGGAGGTCAGAACCGACGAGCTGTTGATGGACTGGCTTGCTAGTGAGTTTTGGCGCCGTGCATTTGCATTTTCATTGAATTCCTACCACCAGGGTTTACGAACCAATGCATGGCGAAACTGGAAATAATTGGAGACAACGCGTCAAATACCCAAAAAAACGATGAAGCACTTGCAGCCTACTCTACTGCATTATCCCTCGGTCCTCCAACTGCGAATACTGTACTAATCAAGTGGGCGGGCACAATGTTAATTCGTGGTTCGGCGAACGAAGCATTGAAAGCTACTGCCAAGGTATGACTTTGGTGATAGTTTGAATCTGCATATCGACTCTCATTGCGATTCAGTTCACGTTTCCGAGGTTTGGCGTTTATCGGGCGATTTGCGACGTTCTCGAAGAAGGCGGTCGCGTCGCGGAGGCAGTCGAGTGCTTCAAACAGATGCAGAACGAACTAGGCGAGGACATGGGTTTCCACGATGAGCGGGCGCAGTGGGAACTCAGTGAGTGATTGCGTGCGCGATGTTATCACAGCCCATCCGAGCGTTGCACACAGGTTTTCAAAAGCGATGCTCCGAGAGACTAGAGCCACTCGGTGACGCCGCGATGGGCTCTCTGAGCTATATTTTAGCCGCCGAACACTTCTCGACCCTACTGTCCCTTAACTCAGTGGACCGCATAGATGTCCTCATCAAACGGAGTAAAGCACGAGCGTTAATGAACTCGTGGGAGGAGGCACTGGATGATGCCGACGAGGTATCCTTTTACCTCACATAATATGACAGAATAGTCAATAACAGAGTATGCAGATTGTCAAGCTCGACCCATCATCTCATCGAGGCTACGAGCAAAGGCATGCGGCATTACACGGGGCAAGACGCTATGCCGAGGCGGTCGAAGCATTTCATACAATGCTTTCAAAACTGGATGATTTTCATCTGTCTGGGGAATCGTACGCGGTGAATAGATTCGTTGAAAGCTATGTTGTACACGGCCAAGCTTGAC
>JBBPQP010000888.1:0-15856 GCA_038092555.1 Boletus subgraveolens
ATAGCCGGAAAGAGCCACCTTAAACGGCCCTTTAACACTGAATGAATGTATCCCTGACCCAGCTTCAACACTGGCAACTCCTCCCACTGCCAGCACCACTGAAAATGCAGCCACATCAACTAGTCCTGAGGGTTCAGGTGAAATGGTTGAGACTACTGGCAATGAAGGTTTAAATGGCCCTGCCACAGAGCAGGACCATGCCAGCAATGGAGCTGCATCCACTAGCACCAAGGGTTTGGGCAAAATGGTTGGGACTACTGGCAACAAAGGTTTAAATGGTCCTACCACAGTGTAGAATCATGCCAGCAATGGTGCTGCATCCACTAGTGCTGAGGGTTCAGGTGAAATGGTTGGGACTACTGGCAACAAAGGTTTAAATGGCCCTACCACAGCACAGGATCATGCCAGCAATGGAGCTGCATCTGCTAGCACTGAGAGTTTGGGCAAAATGGAAGGAATTATTCATACCAAAGGCTTTATGACAGCATTGGCTAATGAGATTGATGGTTTCGATGGCACAGCATCTTCACTTTACTAGACTTGATTACATAGATTAGATTACAAATCAGCCCCAGTTGGAAATTTGTTCACATGAATTTGGGTGCCTTGCATCTTGTATAGGCCCACTTAACACATGGGCCTTAGTACAAAGAACCCTGAGAAATAAACAAAAAAACAAACACACCTGGCATGAAACAGATAGTACCCAGCATGAACAGTCCACATATCATAGACAGATATGCTGAGAGTGTTTGAGTACTGTAGGCGTGAGAGATCAAGTAGGGAACCCTGAGAAATAGACGAAAAAATGTACATACCTGGCATAAAACAGGTAGTACCCAGCATAAACAGTCCACACATCATAGACAGACATGCTGAGAGCAATTAAGTACCATGGGCACAAGAGACCAAGTAAGGAACCCAAGCTAGAGATTAAGGCATGTAAAATAAAGGATTGTAGCAAAGGAATGGACAGAACTAGTGGTCAAAATACAAGGAGAATGGCCAAGAGAGGGAATAAGGTGTCTTGAGAGCATTGAGAATGGTGGCAAGTCATTATTGCCAACATCAGGGACCAGGTGGCAATGGTGAAGCAATTAGCATGATTGTTACGACTGATATAACAATGATACACATCTGAGTTCATGTACATATTCCCACACTCTAGGTTGACTTGAAAAGAGTTAAGAGTGGAACATCTAGCTGCAGCTAGGTAGACTCAGGCTGGCCAAGGTTGGTAATGAGGTGAGGGTGAAGAGAAGTTGAGGCACAAGAAGAGGGGATTCTCAGGAACACATAGATGATACCCAGAATGGTGTATATCAAGGTTAAAGTTAAGTACATGGATCGGCAAGGTATGTATACTATAGACTTTAGGGGAGGAGTCTGAGTCTAAAGTCTATAGAAAGGAAAGTATACATTGCATTGCAGTCACCTGGTAATCAACAAAGGGTGAAAGAGGAAACATATAGTCTATAAAGAGAAAACTATAGTGGAGGAGCAGTGTCCATTAAAAGAGGGCAATCATAGGTATAAATAAGGAAATGGCCAAAAGAGGAAAGAAGAGAACTTGTATCATCCAAGTGGCAATAAAGAGGTGATCTGGGGAGGTGGCAGTGCAGAAGACACAATTAATCCTTATCCATCAAAGATGAATTCAGTAAGTAGCTTGGCCCAAGTAGAATGGGGGATCACATATTCTTGGAGGGAGGCAAAGATCTTGTTGAAGAGGAAGAGTCCAGGGTGGTTGAGGGTGAGCATAGGAGATAGTAAAGGATCAAGGAGGCATAGAGGGCAAGGAGAAAAGGATAGGGGGTCCTCCATGATTGTAACAATGATATAGGACATAGGCAGGTGGAAAAGAGTGTGGGAGGGTGTGGCAGTGACCAAGAAAGGCCAATAGATGTGTAGAATGGTGGCCACAGTGCCAAGGAGGTGCTGGATGATGTGCACAACGTTGGCAATGGTAGACAGGCAGAGACAAGGACATGGAAAGCAGTGTGGGGTCTGTCAGCAAACATCACATTGGTCAGGAATAACCAAAGATGATGCTGAGCATTGCTGAGTGGCCATGCCACCATGGGAGCTCCTCTATGGTGGCAGTAAAGTACAATATTTGGGGCAATATTTATTGCTGGTGTTGACATAATGGGGGGGACAAGCCTAACTAGGAATGATGGTAGCACAACCACTCATGCCTAATTAGGTTTTCCTGTTGGGAGTACTAGGTGGGTTTTGCCGTGTTTTCAACCTCTGAGCAAGAACCAGTCCGGGCCGAGCCAGGCTTGTTCACTGCCACAATGTCATTCTCTGCTGTTTCACTCCTTCCTGGGAGCACACGCACCCAAGCAACTGGTCAACCAAGTAACGAATACTCCTTTGCTGCATCATGCAGATGCCCTTCATACCCACGGCTACTGTGCTGCATCCATTTGCCCAGATGTGAACATGTTGCAGCACTCGAACCTACTCAATAGCCTAACTGACCCTTCCGCTAAATACAATGTGGATGGCGAGAACTAGATCCTTGGCCAAATTACTGGGTTTCTCAATGTGGTCGATGTGGGATGTATCGCATGAGTACATGGACCTCCTGAGCAAGACTGAATGACTTTGGTTTACACATCTTCCAGAGTCCAAGGCTGCCCATGTCGTTCATCCCACTACTCTGGAACGCCAGCAGAGGATGCATGACCTGCTGGCATGATCCAAGGTGCTTGACAGGTTTTTGCAGGCTAACTTTCCAAACCTGAAGCAGTATGGTTTGGAGGGCGGTGAATCTGTGCTGCCTGCACTCAATGTGTTATTCACCACAGCTGCACAGAGTGTGGGCTTTGACTAGCCTTTCCTTTCAGTGTTGCTGATTCGCTTCATGTGATGTTAGCTGATACGACACACATAATCCTCACGATGCCCCACTGTGGATGACTTAACTTGCTCACTGGGCCATTAGAGTACAATCCCACTGCGCTCTTTTACGAGATCAAAGGCGGAGCGGAAGCACAAGCATAATTTGCAGCATTATACTTGGGGAGGAAGCGTCCACATCATGGTCGAGTACGTTCCACCCTGCATCTCGCTTTTCTGAGTATTTCTTTCTCATATCCTGACTAATAAATAGCAACAAGTACATACAATCCTGTTCAATCTATCTCTGTCTGATGACTTGGTTTCCAGCATTGGGTACACAACACCTGTGTCTGCTGCACAATCTTCGCTGTATTGCTCAGATGTCGCAAAGATGGTCAACTGCCCTGTCCTACATGTGAATGGTGATTGTCCTGAAGGTAGCTATTCATCTTGTGCCAACTCCCTAAAAGACCAAGAAATATGATTAACCAATTTAATGGTTCTTAGATGTTTCTCACGCAATCAAGATCGCGTTCAAGTACAGAAACTACTTTAGAAATGGTATCATCATAGATCTGACGGTGTATCGCCAATGGTAAGTATCTTTCTTTGATAGTACCACGGCAAGCTTGATGAATCCGATGTTCAGGGGACACAACAAATTGGATGAACCTGCATATACCCAGGCAATCATGTACCAGAAGATATGGTCAAGGTGGAGTGTGCCTCAGCTCTATGAAGACAAACTGGTGGTGCGTGTCGTACTTCCTTTGCATCCATGTTTATACTCGTGGTACAGCTTCTTATTCATTGTGTGTTTATTGGTGTTGTGTCCAATAATAGTCCGATGGGGTTATCTTTCAAGATTCAGCAGCCTCCATTCGAAACTCTCACAAGGCCGTGCTCAACGGCACTCTCACAGCCTCGGTGATGTATACTCCTCCCTTGGTCAAGTTTGAAGACCAATGGAAGTCTATTGTTATCAATGGGAAGGAGGTACCTATGATGTGGCCGGGTTCCAAGGAACCGAAGATGTTCGACACGGGGGCACCTGTCAACATGCTACAAAAGGCCGGAAGGGCAAGCGTTGAAGTTCCAGCTGGCTTCGTAAGCATCCCAATTTTCGGCAGGGTACAATCAGGTTTATGATGATTCCTCAGGATATCCATCCTAGACTACAGCGACACGTCAATGGTCTGCTAGCTAGCCTGGACAAGGGAGAGGGTATTGATTGGGCCACTGCCAAAGTACATGAGTTTCGTTCCTTGGAACGAGATATGAAGCTTATGTTTATTGGGACTGATAGGTGTTGGCGTTTGGCACACTCATGCTCGATGGATGTGACATTCGGATCACTGGACAAGATGTAGGTCGAGGCACATTTAGTCACTGGTACATTGTCATCACTCTGTTGTTATGTCCATTTCTCATCCTAGTTCTCCCTAACACTTTAAAAGTCATGCAATGCTTGTCGACCAGAACACGGAAAGGGTGGTCGTTCCACTGAATCATGCACCGACTGGAGCGATTGGGAAGCTCGAGCTTGCCAACAGTAGGTATCTTCACTTTGGTGTATGTTTGCACCACTAACGGGTTCACTCGATTTTAGGTTCATTGAGTGATATGGGGGTTCTTGGGGTGAGACATCCCCCAAGGTGGTGTTGATGATTCTTGACAACATCCACAGTTCGAGTATGGGGCTTCCTGGGAGAGGCCCGATCTCTTGCCCATCTGGGAGGCTCAGGTATTGTCACGTTTCCATTCTTGGCGATGCCGACGACTGAACGAGTCCGATGCTAGTTCGGGGATTTCTTCAACGGTGCCCAGCTTGTCATCGATGTATTCATCTCGAGTGCCGAAAGTGAGTGATTAGTTATCTTTTTCTGTTCTGCGGTAACATCCTTTCGTAATAATAGCGAAATGGCTGAAGCAAAGTGGAATTGTACTCTTGCTCCCTCATGGTTTAGACAGTGCTGGACCGGAACACTCCTCTAGTCGTATCGAGAGAATGTTACAGGTATTAAACTATGCATACTCACTGAGCATCTGAAATTAGCTCACGAACGACGCTTATATTCTTGAGTCGAAGGTGAATATAAACATGCATGTCGTGTTCCCCACTACCCCAGCGCAATATTTCCATCTCCTTTGTCGCCAACTGAAGAGGAATTATTGCAAGCCTCTTGTCGTCGCTGCACCAAAGGGTCTTCTTCGTTTGGCGGTACGTCCATATCATCGTCTATTTCATACAAACACTTATTCTACTCCCAATTCTACCTCTGGGTTCAGGCCTCTTCTTCCAAGCTCTTTGAAATGCAGCACGGTACCCAGTTCCGTCCTGTTCTTCCTGATGCCCATCCGCCGATCGAGAAAATCGAGCGTGTCGTGTTAGTCGGCGGAAAGTTTACTACGAGCTCGCGAACGGACTTGGTCCATGAGGCCTAGGAGACCGCATAGCGCTGATACGGATCGAAGAGCTTGCACCATTCCCGTTCACTTGCCTGGCGGACGTCCTCAAACCTTACACGATCTCGAATTCGAAGCCGGAATGGTTGTGAGTACAGGCAGAGCCAAGGAACCAGGGTGGGTGGGGACATGTCAAGCACAGATTGGGAGTGGTGTCGAGTGGGATGAGTGAACGTGTGGAGGTGAGGTTCATCGGTCGACGTGAGGATGCGGTGCCGGTGACGGGGACTGGGAGGGATTATCAAGCGCAACATAGAGCTGTCGTCGAGGGACCGTTTCAAGGATTGTAGGAGGGATGCGTATTCAGTGTGATAGGTAATGGAGTCAGCTTGGTGCCCCACCATTGCTTCCCGAAGACTCTGTTTGAGCTCGCAGAGCTTTTGTTTCATGAAGTTTTCCATAAAACTCATAATTACTCTACAAGGATTTCTGACCGTAAAAGAGCGCGTAACTTAGGGATGTCGAGCACACCTTGGGAAGGTGAAATCTTCCAAATCCATGTTTTCACCTCAACCATGTATCAGCCCTTTTGCTATTGATATCGCTCACGACATCTCTTTCCGATCGAACATGTTGAGAATCATGGCCTGGGTGTGCACTGAAACAGGTCTTGTGATGTGTGTCAATGATATCGCACTGAGTATGCACGGAACACTCACTTCGTCGTGGACCTGTGGACCGTTTGTTCCCGCATCGAATACGTTTGCTGTTCTTTCTTTCGCAGAATGTGCTCCTTTGTTGTGCACTGGCGGCTGCGGAATTGGTGCGGAGAGAAGGGCTGTGCAGGATGAGCTGATCGGTATCATTGATATCGATAAGACCAAACTAGCATATATATACTGTGCCGCGAGGAAGCCAGGTGTTCCTGTGCCCCCTGACCTTGCACTCCCACTATCCTGCTTGTACCCGTGCGTTGCGGACAGGCATGCAGTCGACGGGAGGAGGTGCGTACTAGTCATTGGCGAGTACCTATAATGACCGCCCGCCGACTTCCAGACGGCCCAAAAATAATTGAAATCAAAGGTCAACATCCAATACGCTCTGTCTCCTTCGCCGAGGATGGTAAGCAGGTATTGACTGGTGGTGACGAAGGGATGCTTCGGCGATGGCGGGTAGATGACGGACATGAGGTTGGCGAAGCCATTCGAGCTGAAGGGGCAGAAGTCATGGCTGCTGTGCTATCTCCGGATCGCAAATGGTTGGTGTGCGGACTCCGGCGTTTGGACGTGGACAATGGTAGGACGAGTGTGAGGGTATGGGATGCACAGACCCACAAACACGTCCTCGACATCAAAGGTCACACAAACTCAGTCTTCTCGATCGATATCTCCCCCGATTCGATGAAAATTGCGACAGGCTCGGTTGACGAATTCGTTTTCATCTGGGACATGCTGACGGGCGAGAGGCTCGTCGGGCCCCTGCAACACGAGGGCATCGTAGTGGCAGTGCGATTCTCTCCAAACGGTGACCGCATCGCTACCGCTACGGCCGAGAACCCCGATGCCAAGTCGATCCGCATCTACAACAGCGACAATGGTCAACAACTGCTGGACATCCCGTTACAGGTCAAAGACATCTGTAGATCGTCACCACTTGCGTGGTCGACTGATGGTCGTCAGCTTTTTGCTGTCTCGTGCGCTGAAGTCAAGTGCTTCGACACGTCCTCGGGATCCTTGCTCAGTACATGGTCCATTCCTGGTGGTGGAGAGGCTGGTTGTGTCGCCCTATCACAAAACCAAAATTTCATTGTTGTCACTGCCCTCCAGTCCCTATCGTTTTGGGATGCCTCCACATACGTGCAACTTGGCACTGTTATAGAACACGCAAGCCCAGTTTCGACTCTTGCACTCTCCCCCAACGACGACTGCATTGCGACCGGCGAACAAGACGGGAAAATCACCTTCCGGCATCTTCGTGATATCCTTCCGGGTTCGTACTGCACAGTAAATGTAAGTGATCAACTGGACAATGTTTTCGAATTTAATGAGTCGTCGTCTACTCTCTTTTTCCTCGAATCGTGAGTGTGTCCAAACATCAATTACTCGATGGTTCTGATCCCGTCACTTTTCCTCATAGTGCTACAGTTACCGCTCATGAATCTCAGCGATGCGGCATTCAAATCGTGGGCGCAAGGTGACTTGATTCGTGTAGAAGACCTCCTGACAGAAGAATGCCTACATCCATCGAATCCTTTCCACCATGCAAGCGCACTCGCTCACCGCGCACTTGTACGGACCCGTTTGAAGCAGTGGAACATGGCCCTCGACGATGCAAAAGAGGTAAATTTCTTTCATCAAAGTCCCATCTCGTGCTGACTCTGACACGTCAAGTCTCTCAAGCTTCAGCGGTCTGTCATTGGTCACATCGCAAACGCAATGGCCTGCGTCGGAAATGGGGACCACGAGTCGGCTATTCGCGCGTTTGACCTTGTGTTCAGCGAAGGTCTCCCATCTGAAAATAAATTTCTTTTGTTGATCAAGGTTTGCCTTCGTCATCCTCGTCGCTGCTTGTACCGACCTTTCGTTTCGCTCAGGCGATCATCATGTTTGAATGCGGAAAACACAACGATGCCATTTCGCGGGTAGATGATTTGATTGACATAGTAGATGACCGGTCATTATATCTCGCTGTTCGGGTACGTCAACGCTACGGATTTACTCGTAAGCATGGTTGACATGATGATATGCAGGCTCAAATGTTCCTCCAGCTTGGAAGCACGTCCTCGAGAGAAGGAGACAGTAAACGAGCGATGGAATTGTTCAAGCGTGCGCAAGAAGCCATCCCGTTTCAACAAGGTCCTCACCTGGTAGTAATCTCGCTTGTGAGTTATCTGTTTTGATGTCCTCGTCGAGTGTACTGATTCTGTTTCAAAGATATCTGGATGGGACTTTGATAAACTTGCCTTCGCGATTCACTTGCATCTATGGAATGCCATGTATGCTGCGGGCCATATTGAAGTGGCGGAGTCTCATGGTCCGATGGTCGAGACCCTTGGGAACCAGGCCTTGACGGGCACAGACTGGGACCCGGGTATGCTTCTCACGACGAATCTAGATTTACCTGTGTTGAGTATTTAATGTCAGATCTCATTGAAAAGTGTCTCGCAACATTCGAAAGCAATGGTGATATGGCAGTCAAGTCCAGTAACCCTGAAGAGGCGGTCTTTCAATATTCTACTGCGTTGTCCTTGAATCCGTCGAACCCCGCGCGTCTCCTCGTTAAACGAAGCAAAGCTCGAGCAATGCTGGGGTCCTGGGAGGATGCATTGAAGGACGCGGATGAGGTATGTCTTTTTTCTCCTTGTGTATGACGATCCTGAAATTTGCCGAGGCAATCAAGGCGGAGCCTCTGAGTCCATGGGGATACGAGAGAAGACATGCGACACTGCACGGTTTGGAGCGCTACGATGAAGCCGTTCACGCGTTCACCCGCATGCTTTCCCTCATCGAGGAGTCTCCTGATCCAGAAGCCCGCCGTAAGTTCGCACTACAGCTCGTAGATAATATGCTGAGTTGATTGCACAGAACTAGGAAATAAATATGTTTCACCTTCCCGCTCTGAGACGATCATCGACGGCGTCGTTCATGGGGTGTTCAAGATATGTCCTCTCGTCCTCGTTGATGTCAAAAGTGGTCGTTTGTGCGACGGACTGGAGCGAATGAACACATTCAAGTCGGAACCGCAGTTCAAGGAACTGGTTTCCTCCATGACGCTGGGGTTGGACGACGGACGGATCTTGCGAGTTGTGGCAAAATATTTCCAATACGTGACGCTTTCGCATGTATGGCAAGGGAAGGAGCCGTCGTTCCAGGACGTCAATTCGGTGAAATCGGTCTGGGATCTCGATTCATCGCCACTGAACCAGAAGTTGCGCAAGTTTTGTGAGGTAGTTCGGACAGATGGGTTTCGGTGGGCATGGAGCGACACGTGCTGCATTGACAAGACGATCAGCACGGTGTTGAACCAGTCGCTCACAATGATGTACAAATGGTACGAAGCATCCGCAGCCACGCTTGTCCTTCTTGCTAGCGCGGCGTCTCCGTCGGCCCTTGGGGATCTCACAGACAGTCTCTGGATGACCCGGGCCTGGACTGCACAAGAGCTTCTCGCGCCGAAGGTGATCCGATTCTACGATTCTAATTGGAAGCCTTACCTCGGTGACACGCGTGCCAACCACAAAGAGTCCCCAGAGATTATGCAGGAGCTTGCAAAAGCCATCGGTGTCGCTCGTGAAACCATTACTGCTTTCAATCCCGATCATCTCACCGTCCGAGAGAAACTGCGGCTCGCCTCGACACGCAACGCGACGCGGGAAGAAGACGTCGCGTACTCGTTGATTGGTATTTTCAAGAGCGATATCCGGCCGCACTACGGAGAAGGAGATGCCGCACTGGGCCATCTGCTAGAGGAGGTTGTGGCTCGTTCGGGCGACGTGACAGTGCTTGCCTGGATCGGCAAGTCGTCGTCATACAACAGCTGCCTTCCCGCCACCCTCGCCGTGTACAGAGAAGCACCGGGTACTTCACCTTCCGTCGGAGACGCCACATTAGAGTGGCGTGTTGCGGCATTACGAACATCTCCATCTCAGGACGATGCCTATATACTGTTCCACAAACAGGTCACTAGTTTGCCATCAGCCCGGTTCGCCAACCGCCGACTACATCTCCCATGCATCAGCTTTGTGGTCAAAAGGCTCGCTGTGCAAGATTTTGGGAGTGATCAAGAGAATCGTTACCGTGCTCGTGTATCAGGGATCGGCCATGTGGAATTCAAGACATCGGACAGGCTCTCGTTGACGGAGCCGCGAAAGCTCATTTTCGTACATCCGTGGATTCGCGATCTGCGCGATCCACTCGATGGTTTCACTTGGGGAAGTGCATTGGATGGTGATGAGTCCGACTCCGATCGGGAGTCCAACGCGGGATCGGCGCCAGCTTCACCATTGCATACTTTATCTGCTAGCACGATGGATGACCATACCCGAGCATTGCGCCTAGTCGTTCGTCTGCGGCAGCCATTCCATGCGCTGCTGCTCGAGCAACAACCTGATGGAGAGTTCAAGCGAATCGCTGCTGACCACGAAATCATTGTTCCGGGAATCGAATCCCGGGTCAACTTCGCGAAGGATATCCACGCTGGGGTGGTGGAGATATTGTGACGTCGTTATGGGGTTTCTATCACTTGCGTTTGTCTGGCTCTATGTTGTTATCTCTTTGCTTTCTCGTCGTCATTTCGCTATTGCGTCCCGCTCTGCCCGATCGTGTAGTTCTCAATGTTCAGCTGCCTCTTGACAATCTCTATCTTGTACTGCATCGCTCTGTGGTATACCGTCGGTCATCTCTAGCACTGCTAACGAATTGTACCTTTGCGATGCACTGGGATTGGATTGTATGATACTCGGTGTGTAGCTACCATCGATTCATTAGCCATAGATTGTATTACCTGGCACATGTGACAATCCGATCCATCCGAGTACTATCCGCGCATTTTCTCTGACAGAATCCCGTTTAGTAACCGGGTCAAAGCATCTCACGAGTACTGGTGGAACTGCGCAGGGGCCACGAGCTCGCAAATCTAGCCTGTATTCCACTGGCCACAAAGTAGAGGAAGTAGTGTGTGATGGTAGCAGACTCGCTAAGTCCCGTTGTTCAACGTTCAACAACGTGAGCATAGTACAGTGAACATGGAGGTCACGACGGGATAAACTCGGTGCAGGCTAGATTACGCACGCTTTCAGTGTGCCAATTACTCACCCAGAGCTCGTAAGGAAAATTTCAGGTCTGCAGACTGCGAACATGGGAAAGGGTACTTCGGAACAAAGCAGGGACACACCTGGGATGTAGCGAATGGTGGGGAGTGTCATGTTCGACAGTCTCTGGAATACAGTTATCGGGAAAAGGCACAGCAGTCAGAAATCCAAGCACCATCATAACGAATGTGGAAAGAGTAGGTGCTTACCCCAAACAGTAAAGTAGTGGTGCGAAACAGTATCTCGCAGACTGCCAAAGGTGGCGACGGAGGAGAAGCTGGCGGTTTTCGCTATCATAAACTTGGATCGAGCCTGTTGAGAATCAGGGCGTAGTTAATCGCTGAGATAGAGTCTGTGATGTGGGCGATGGTATTGCACTGGTATGTTTAATCATGTATGGAGCAGGTACTCACTTATTAGTATGGCGTGGATGTCTTGTTCCACGGAGGGGTTGCCTGACAGTCCTGTACGGTTTATTCGGGGGTTTCTGCCTTGTTTTCAACCTCAGAGTCTCAGCAGGCCGGTCCGGTCCGAGCCGGGCGTGTTCACCCAGCCTGATTGTACGTCACTGCATGTGTCTCTCTTTGCTGTTTCGTTCATCGCTAGTGTCAGACATACCAGTAAGGAATGTTCCCTTTCTGCGTTATGCGGATGCCCTTCGCACCCACGATCACCGTGCTGCATCCATCGACCCGCGCGACATCCTTCAACGTGAACGTGTCGTAGCATTCGAACCTACTCGATACGGTCTGACCGATCCTTCCACTAAATACAATGTTGATGGCAAGAACTGGGCCCCTAACCAAGTTACTGGGTTTCTCAACGCGTGGGACGTATCGCATATGAATATATGGACCTCCCAAGCATGACTGAACGACTTTGGTTTGCACATCTCCTCGAGTCCGAGGCTTCCAACGTTGTTCATACCACTTCTCCGGAGCGCCAATGGAGGACGCATGCACTACTCGCACGGTACGAGGTGTCCGACGCTTTTCTGCAGGCTAAAATCCCAAACTTGAAGCGGTATGGTTTGGAAGGCAGTGAATCCATGTTGCCTGCACTCGACGCGTTATTCGCTGCGGCTGCACAGGGTATGAGTTTCGACTAGCTTCTCTTTTCAGTGTCGCTAATTCGCCTTATGTGATGCTAGCTGATACAACGCACATAATCCTTGCCATGCTCCACCGTGGATGGTTTAACTTGTTCGCTGGTCCGTTAGACTACGATCTCGCTGCGCTCTTTCACAAGATCAAAGGTGGAGCGGAAGTACGTGTTGACGGCGAAACGATCTCAGGAGATGTGCTCAGTCACTTGAGTGGATATATGCGCTTTATTTTATGTTTCCGGAGTAGATGGTCTCCGTACAGCGGCTTCCCCCACGTTGAACTATGAAGGGAAAGAGATCAAAGTGTCTCTCCTACCAAACTCATCGCATCTGGGTACGTCCCCTTCGTTTATACATGCTGGGGATAAGGTACGCTATTACGTGTGCCTAAGCAAGCATATATCAAGGAGTGTTAGCGTGGAAAGGTGATGTGCGTACAATCCCATGGAGATGCAAGCTTCACGGGCCAAGGCGTGATCATGGAGACACTTGGTTTGAGTATGTGTTATCTCGCTCATGATGCCGCGTGTTATGGGCAACTTGTCTAGGTAATGTGCCTCATTATACTAGCGGAGGAAGCGCCCACATCGTGGTTGAGTACGTTCCACTCTGCGCTTTTTCGAGTATTCCTCATATCCTGATTTAATAAACAGCAACAAGTGCGTGCAATCGTGGCCGATCCAACTTTGTTTGACGATTTGGCTTCTAGCATTGGGTACACAACACCCGCATCTCCTGCGCGATCCTCACCGTATTGCTCAGATGTCGCAAAGATGGTCAACTGTCCTGTCCTACATGTGAATGGTGATTGCCCTGAAGGTAGCTATCCGTCTTGTGCCAACACCTTGAAAGACAAAGAAATATGGTTAACCAATTTAATGATTCTTAGATGTTTCTCGCGCAATCGAGATCGCGTTCAAGTACAGAAACTACTTTAGGAAGGACATCGTCATAGATCTGATGGTGTACCGCCGGTGGCAAGTATCTTTCTTCGATGGTACCACGGTAAGCTTGATGAACCAATGTCCAGGGGCCACAACGAATTGGATGAACCTGCATACACCCAGCCAATCATGTACCAGAAGATACGGTAAAGGCGGAGCGTGCCTCAGCTCTACGAAGACAAACTGGTGGTGCGTGTCGTGCTTTGCATACGTGCTTATGTTCGTGGTGCAGCTTCTTGTTCGTTCTGTGTTTATTGGTGTTGTGTCCAATAATAGTCCGATGGGGTTATCTCTCAGGATCCCGCAGCCTCCATTCGAAATTCTCACAAGGCCGTGCTCAATGACGTTCTCATAGCCTCGGCGACATATACTCCTCTCTTGGTTTAGTTTGAAGGCCAATGGAAGTCTATTGTCATCGATGGGAAGGAGGTACCTATGGTGTGGCTGAGTTCGAGGGAAGCGAAGACGTTCGACACGGGGGCGCCTGTCGAGGTGCTACAAATGTCCGGAGGGGCAAGCGTTGAAGTTCCAGCTGGCTTCGTGAGTATCTCAATTGTTAGCAGGGTACTACCGGGTTTATTATCATTCTTCAGGATATCCATCCTAGACTACAGCGACACGTCAAGGGTATTGATTGGGCCACTGCCGAAGTACGTGGGTTTCGTTCCTTGGAACGAGATATGAAACTTATACTCGTTTGGATCGATAGGCGTTGGCATTTGGTACACTCATGCTTGATGGATGTGACATTCGGATCGCTGGACAAGATGTAGGTCGGGGAACGTTTAGTCACCGGTACGTTCTCATCACTATGGTGTCATCTCCGTTTCCCATCCTTCTGACGGCTTAAAAGGCACGCAATGCCCGTCGATCAGAACACGGAAAGGGTGGTCGTTTCACCGAATCATGCACTGACTGGAGCGATTGGGAAGCTCGAGCTTGTCAACAATAAGTACCTTCACGTTGGTGTATTTTTGCACCATCAATGAGCTTGCTGTTTTTAGGCTCATTGAGTGAAATGGCGGTTCTTGGGGTGAGCCATCTCGCAAGGTGGCATTGATGATACTTGACAATGTCCACAGTTCGAGTATGAGGCTTCCTGGGAGAGGTCCGATCTTTTGCCCGTCTGGGAGGCTCAGGTATTGCCGTGTTCCCATTCTTTGTGATGCGGACGACTGAACGAGTTCGATGTTAGTTCGGGGATTCCTTCAATGGTGCCTCGATTGTCATTGATACATTTATCTTGTGCCGAAAGCGAGTGACTACTCATCCTTTTATGTTCCGCGGTAACGCCGTGTTGTGATGATAGCGAAATGGCTGAAGCAAAGCGGGATTGTGCTTTTGCTGCCTCACGGTTTAGACGGCGCTGGACCAGAACACTCCTCTAGTCGCATCAAGAGAATGTTACAGTTATTAAACTATGCATACTCACCCGCTCATACTGATCGTCTGCAAATAGCTCACGAACGATGCTTATATCGCTGAGTCGCAGGTGAATATCAACATGCTTGTCGTGTTCCCCACTACCCCAGCGCAATATTTCCATCTCCTTTGTCGCCAACTGAAGAGGAATTATCGCAAGCCTCTTGTCGTCGCTGCACCAAAGGGTCTTCTTCGTTTGGCAGTACGTCGATATCATCGTCTATTTCATACAAACACTTATCCTACTCCCGATTCTACCTCCGGGTTCAGGCCTCTTCTTCCAAACTCTCTGAAATGCAGCATGGTACCCAGTTCCGTCCTGTTCCTCCTGATGCCCATCCGCCAACAGAGAAAATGGAGCGTGTCGTGTTGGTCAGCGGAAAGATTTACTACGAGCTCGCGAAGGAACGTGCTGCACGAGGCCTAGAAGACCGAGTAGCGCTGATACGTATCGAAGAGCTCGCGCCATTCCCGTTCACTTGCCTGGTGGACGTCCTCAAACATTACGCGACCTCGAATTCGAAGCCGGAATGGTGTTGGGTACAGGAAGAGCCGAGGAACCAGGGTGGGTGGGGACATGTTAAGGACAGATTGGGAGTGGTGTCGAATGGGATGAGTGAACGTGTAGAGGTGAGGTTCATCGGTCGACGTGAGGATGCGGTGCCGGTGACGGGGACTGGGAGAGATCAAGCGCAACAGAGAGTTGTCGAGGGGCCGTTTCAAGGATTGTAGGAGGGAGGCGTAACTCCGTGTGATAGGTAATGGAGTCAGCTCGGTGCCCCACCATTGCTTCCCAAAGGCTCTGTTTGAGCTCGCAGAAATTTTGTTTTATGAAGTTTTCCATAAAATTCATAATTACTCCATAAGGAGTTCTGGCCGTAAAAGAGCGCGTAACTTAGGGATGTCGAGCACATCTCGGGAAGGTGAAATCTCCCAAATCCATGTCTTCACCTCAACCATGTATCAGCCCTTTTGCTATTGATATCGCTCACGACATCTCTTTCCGATCGAACATGTTGAGAATCATGGCCTGGGTGTGCACTGAAACAGGACTTGTGATGTGGGTCAATGATATCGCACTGAGTATGTTTGACGATGCACTGAACACTCACTACTATGTCGTGGACGTGTAGACCGTTTGTTTCTGCATCGAATACGTTTGCTGCTCTTTCTTTCATAGACTGTGCTCCTTTGCTATGCATTCGCCTGCAGCTGCGGAATTGGTGTGGAGAGAAGGGCTGTGCAAGGTGGTGATCGGCATCATTGATATCGATAAGACCAAACTAACATATATATACTGTGTGCCGCGAGGAAGCCAGG
>JBBPQP010000889.1:0-15845 GCA_038092555.1 Boletus subgraveolens
TCTTTATTCCATGCCCTTAGCATCTCCTTTCCACTTCTCTCCTCTTGCAATGGCTGGCAACTCTGAAGGTGCTGAGGCCACTATGTCTGCCACATCCACTGGCCAGAAATGAGGGCCCTTTACTGCATTGCAACTGGGATCCAGGAAAAAGCTACTTGTAAGACCTCTCTAAATGTGATCACTACTAACTGTTGTTTGTGGCCTGCAGGACCATGCAATCCACTAGTCCACTATGGCCACCATTTCAGAAGAGCAGTTCATTGAATGAAGAAGTCATACTGTATACTCAGCTGATCTGGTAAGCTGCATTGGTCTCATTACATGACAGTTGGGACTTAGTAACATTGTTCACTGGTAAATCCAAAAAGGTGCAAATGGTGTGAGGACAAACAACACCAATGGAATAAAGCACATGATCATTGATTGGATCACCCTGAAGGATCAATCACAAAGCCCCCACATTCCTCACAATATGAGGGCTGGTTATGGTTTTAATCACAATTGTACTGGTGCACTCTTATATCTTGCTAAGCTTGATTGGGCCAATACAGAGTATGTTTTGCACCATTTCACTAGTCTCACAGCAGACAAAATTCATCAGTGGTCACATCCAGGTTGCAGAAGATCAATACATATCCAGTTTTTCTTTATGTCAATATACATATGATGCAGAGGATTCTTGGAATGAACTCCTCCAAAGTGGACTCCTGGTTTCTGTGAGTCTTCAGGTTGGTCTTTCAATATTACACCACTAATCCAGCCAGTGGCCAGGCATATAAGCATATTTTACTTCCCTGAGCTCTGTGGACCAAGGCAACCTGGTCTGGAAATGCCCATATGTATGGCATGTGGTCCATCACAGAGGCCTCCCTTGCTTACATGTCAACTCAGATATGTGCTCTGAGTTAATACATCACATCCTTGCTAACATTTTGAAGGCTTGTTTTGCACTAATGTCTGCCCAAGTATTTTCTTGCACTGACCATATGACAGATTCAGAGCAATTTTAAAACAGCATTCTTGAGCTGCTGGATGACCTTGATGAAAAAGATGAGGTCAATCAGCTACTGACATGGTGGAACTGGTAGGTTTAAATTTTTTCACTGCTGGACAAGGTGGTAACCAAGATGAATTTTCAGCCAGATATTCCTGCTTTGCTCCAATGTTGAGTGGCTTCCATCCAAGAACAGCACACTTGCAAGGATACACCAGAAGTAGGTAGATTACAAGGAGAGGGAGGTGGCCATGATTATAGTGGATGCTCCAGACCTTAATGTTTTGTTATAGACACCTAACTAATATTTTAATACATTATGACTTATTTGTCAAATCTGGAAGGAGTGTGAATTTCTGCATATTTTGTGCTTGTTTAGCAATACTGAAAGTTATCAAATAGCTGGAAGCTTCATTATTGGTTGTCATCAGCAAAGGAGTGCATGATGAAAAGATGCAAGCATGACATACCTTGTCTTGAACAAAATTATGCTGGCATTGGATCTACTTTATTAAGTTGAGTCACCTTGCAAAAGGTATAGTCTATGAGCATCTGGTTAGGTGTATAAGAATAGTAAATATAAGAAAGTGTGTTATGACTAGCCTGGGTAAGGATACTGGGTAAGGATAAGTGTAGACTTGGTGAATCTCTGTAATCAGTCATGTTGATCTTCAACAAAATAAGGAGCATTGACTCAAAAGTACAATGATGATTTAGAGAGATCCTGGGATCCAGGAGACAAAGATATGGGTTACAACAAGTATGTAGATCTAACTTAAGGATACAAGTAAACCTAAGAATGAAATGAAAGGTAAATAAAACCATATAGAACATTTTGGAAAAGAAGGAAGCTTTGGTAATTGAGAGGCTGACTGATGATGGAATGGTATAGAAGGTCATGGAAAGGGTGATTAAGTCAGCAAGGAAAGAAAGGGAAAATAAATGGATAGCAGAAGTGTTCAAATGAAGCTACCCATAGATGACAAGGGAAGACATAGTGGCTGACAGTAGTGATTTGACAAAAAGAAAGAAAAAGATAAGGCCTTTGATGACAAATTGTAATAATACCCCTTTAGTAGATCTTAAGTCATTGATGAAAGTCCTAAAATAAAACTCTAGAAGAAGGGCCAGGGGATTCTGTGATATTTTCCCAGGCTTTATCATCATAAAGGCCATCTTCATGGTCAAGAGGAGAGCAAGGACAAGAAGGAGAAGTAGGATGATATGGTTGAGTGGTCCTTATTTGAGATTGAGGAATGGAATGGATAGACCCTTGAGAAGCAAAGAAGTGACAGGATCCTTGCGAAGAGCAGGACCCTTGCGAAGATGAAGAGAAAGAGGGTGACCTGGGGACATCTCATTGAGGTCAGTTGAATATTGCTGAGTTCATCATTTGGACCACAGAGTAATGAGAGGAAATGATCAATGGTCTGAAATGTGATAAGCTACAATATTGGGGGGTGAATGATGTAGGACTTACCAGATGGAGTACACATAGGCAACTGATCATGAAGTAGACTGAATCCCACTGTGTTTTGACATTGTGAAGTAATTTGACAGTGGGTATCTGGGTAGTGTCTCTTGTGAACCAATGGTTTGTGTTTCCAGTGATGATAGTGTTGTGAAACGCTTTCCACCATGGACCAGATCCACAGATGAGATGCACAACATTGTGGGTGAAATGAATGAGGTAATTTGTGAGGGCATTGATGTAGCTATCCTTTTGCATGAGGCAATTAGGATCATTGGACCATATAGGTGGTACATTCATGAAGTTGGTGTTACAGTTGTGGTACACCCCCAGTCTTTTTCTCTTTCCATGATTGCAGACATGTTATCAATACTTACTTGCACAGTGAGCAAATTGTATTTTCACCTTTGACTTTGATAAAGTAGTGGTTGATATTAATGGCACTCCTGCTGTGAGTTCCTAGGTTAGGTACAGTGGTTGCTGCTGGCCTTACCACTATAGGCTAGTTGGCTCATGTGGGATCCAGGGGCTGTGTGTGTGGCTCCTGCCCCCATGGGAGGTGGGACCTTGAATGGTGCCTCACTTGCCTTGCTGGGGAGCCTAGACTTGGGAATCTCATCTTCCTCATTGGAACTGTCATTGACCATGTTGATGTCAAAACTTTCACCATCAGATTCACCATTGTGATACCATGCAGGAGGGTGTCGCTGCCTCTGCCTTCTGCCAGCTGTAGATTGTGAGGTATGTGCTACAGGAGTATTCCATGGCCAATCCTGAGCTCAAGAGCACATGAATGATTCTGGAAAGGAATAGCAAGATTGAGTAGATAGAACTGATCATAGAAGTGTTATTTAACTTACCTCTGAGACCAGCTTTACCCAAGTTGTGCCAAGCCCTGAGACCACCTGTTAATTGACGTAATCACTATCAATTTTACTTGATTTGTGGTACTTACCATAGGGCCTAGGTGCCATGCAACCCAAGCTGGGCAGTGGGTTCGGTGAATGTTACGATTAAGGAGACTCCTAACCAGTTTCCTCCTTCTCCTCCTCCTTGTCATCTGCTGACTCCGATCCCTTCGTTGGTTACCCCCCCATCTCTCCTTGACCACCCTGGTTCTTCTCTATTCTCTGAGATCTTCCATGACCTCCAGGACTACCAGATCCCCACCTCCACTTGAGTCGACCTACTAGATGAATCTCTTTTCGAGGGATGAGCTTGCATCCCATAGCCTTTGGGCATTTCCACCACCATTTCTGGATACTTCCACACCTTCACCACCTCTTGGGCTTCCCCTTTTATCCTTTGACTCTTACTTACTCCTCGTGACTCACATAGACATTGCCTCCTCATAGCCTTCTCTCATAGGCTATTCATTTCCCCATTTATCCTGACCATTTATATCACATGCTATGCGACATGACACATCTATTCCCTTATTTATCTTTAGAGCTCTGATACCTGCCCTAAAGTCCATACTATATATATTAGAGTGCTGCCTGTACCTATCTCTTCCCTTAACCTTGATATACACTTATTCATATTGTCATTCCATTCCTCGAGATCCCCTCCCTTGTGCCTCACCTCACCTCTGCCTCATTCTCCACTCTTTCAATTCTGGGCCAGTCCCAGTACTGCTGACTTATGTCAGGCTGTTCACTCTTAACTCCATTTAGAGGGTCCAAGAGTAGGAATGAGATGACATGTTCACGAACATGTACCATTGTTACACCAGTCATAACAGTGAATATCTTCACCTGGATTCTGGCATGGGTCTGTTCCAAATGAGTGAGCTGATCACCATTACTAATAGTGAAGAATGACTTATGCATTGTGTGTGGGTATCTATACAGCTGAGGACCAAACAGAACTGAACAACAGGCACTGTATCTGAAATGTGGGCAAATTTCAAGTCTAATTATTAAAGGTAAGTTCATTGGCATGCACTCTCACCACTATGAATCTGTAACTTCTGAAGTGTTGGCAACTGTCAACATCATCAAATTAGGCAGCATGCCTACCATCAGTCTTTTTCACCAATTTCCAGAGGCTCAAACCCACCACAAATGACCTCTGTATGCTCTCCTCAGACTTATCCTTTCATCATAGATATAACTCTTGTGGATGGATGATATAGCTTGAAGCAGGTGCTTGATACTAGTTTGCATGATACAAAACATGCTTTGTGTATAGCATAAGCAAGCTAATACCTTCACAGCAACTGTTTTCTATGCCCAAGATGTCATCAGTAGCAAAAAACTTGCTGAGAAACTTGAACATTCTGCAGGTAGTCAGAGTCCACCCTCACTTGAAGCAGAATTTCATATCTTCAAGGAGCTTCAGGGTGGCATCAGCTTTTCTCAGCTGTTATGATTCAGAAACAAATCATCATACTATACTTTAGTCTTGCGTTGTGTAACAACACCATTGTGTGATATTGTTGCTCTGCAAGGGGGTTGTTTATGTATCTTTGAGCCTTGTTGTGTCTCTTGGATCCCAACTTGTGAGTTTGCAATATACTCTGTGCTTGTAAAGCTTGACTATGTGTGTAACACATAGATCAATAGATTCAAATACATTCATTTACACAATTACTGTACATTCATTGGAACATCAAGCTGGAGAACATTCTACTTCAGCAAAACAGTTCACAACATGCCATGATATCATTTCTCATCAATTTCAGTGTAGCAGTGCAGTACCATGACCCTGCAACTTGAATTCACATTCCATCACAGCAAGACTGTCACTTCATTGGTACCCCTGCATTCACATCCGTCAACCATCACCTTGGGAACCAATCTACCCACCGGGATGGTGTTGAATCACTAGCTTACATGTTGATATACCTATTGTGAGATTTTCTAAGGGGAATTGACTATTATAACTGCTGTATTGTCAGTTGTATGTGGATAGTTCAGGAATGCATACCTTGCCACATGGTTCAGGTGGTTTAGAATGATGCTGGAGAGCCAATAGAGCATTGGCTTGGCTTGGCTTGGGGCTGGGAATTGACTATTATAATCAGTGTACTGTCAGTCATATGTGGATAGTTCAGGAATGCATACCTTGTCATGTGGTTCAGGTGGTTTAGAATGATGCTGGAGTGCCAATAGAGCATTGGCAGTGTCCTTCTCACAATAGCTTTCTTCTGTCTGAGTTATACTTGTCTTTGATATGCGAAGCCTCTTGAATATAAGCATTGTACAGTGATTGATATTGAATTAGTATACATGTGACAGGATCTGGTGAATTTAGTCTTTTTAATACCAATTCATTGGTATATTGTAGCAATTCAAGTGCTTTAATAAAATAACCTTCTATAGCAGCCTTGATTCCTGGCAAATATCTTGTATTGTCTTCTTTTCCAGGATTTTCTACAAGTTGCAACAGCTTGGAAATCTCATAATCCTAAGTATACTCATGCCATTGGGTTGTAAGAAGCCATCCACTAATAAGCCTTTCATCACTTGAAATTGCCTTTGATTGTTGTTGATCAACTTCAATATGAAGAGTTTGTAGGATATCCAGTGTAGGGGCTGTATCTACCACTAAATTTGTTTCCTTTACTTGCCAAACAGTGGTTTGACCAGCTCCTCCACTGTTGAACTGTTGCATAATAACATGCTGGCCAGGAGATAGGACAAGGAATATCTGAATGGCTTTCTGTATGATGTTGTTGAAGATTTTGTTGATGTGTGTAAACACAAGGACAGTGTGTGCAAGCAAAGCCATTCAATAGCTTTGCTCTGGCAAGCAATCAGAGACAGGGTTGGCAATGGTAACAGCATCTAGGTGATGTTGATCCACTTGCAGTCCTTCATGCTTTACTGATAAATGCCTAGTGATCTGTTTTGGTGTCAAAGCAACCAAACAGAGATTGCAGCAATATGCAGATAAATCTGGATCAATTACAATATTGATTCCATTGATAAGAGTGATGCAGAAATCCATCTTCAGCATTATACACTACTTCTATCAATATGTTTAGAATAAAGCATAATAAGATATAATGTTATGCTTACTACTATATCATTATCTTGTGCCACTGATGATGTGATGCTTGTTGCCACATTGATAGAGATAGATTTTATCTAAATGAGTATTAGATGTACGTAAAATTAGTATACACATATACTCATTGCTTACCTCATTATTCAACGAAACAGAACCCATATTCTATTTTGATTGCTGATTTTAAAAGAATTTTAAGATTGATTTTAGTATACATGTATACTAATTGCTTACCTGAGTATTCAATGGAGCAGGCACCACAGTCTGTTGCAGTTGTTGCTCCTAAAATTGTTGTAAATTGATTTATAAGGTAAAAAATTTTGAATCTTACATTGATATTTGCAACAAATCCATTGGATAATAGAGTGGAGATTGATTGATTGATGTTTTGAGATATTAGCATACATACATGTATACTAATATTATACAACCACTTACTGTTGATGGCTCCTTTGGACCAATCCAATGGGATTTCATATTAGTTATGTGATGTTTTAAGGTTTCTATGCTTTTGTATGCTTTGTCAGGGCTTGGACAGTCCTTGTCAGAGCAAAAGCACTCAAATAACCCATGGGAATTTCTAAATATGGTAATATGCTGATTAGTCAGCTTAAAGAAAAAAGTTTCAGTCTCTGAAAGAGAAATGCACTTGTGACATTGATATTCTGCCTGATCAGTAAAAAGAGCATTGCAAGTATTGCAAGTAAGTATAGTGATGACAGCAAAGGAAAACAATAATGAGATGATGGTGGAAGAGGAACAAGCAGCAAAACATAACAAAGACAAAGAAGAAGATATTTTCAAACTCAGATAATTACATAATATATGATTACTAATCAATTATAATTTTTGGACATCTGTTTTATGAGACATTTCATATATTTGTTCATAACAAATATTTTCAATAGTACATTCATTGTCAGGCCAAGCATATTCTGGATAACCATCATCTTTCATGACTGTCTATTCACAGAAGGACTTTGGAAAGTGCTTTTTACATCTAGTGTTCTCTAAGCATCATTGTGGAGTGCATGGACCATGAAGCATAAATTTGGAGACAGCTTCAAAAAGTTGAGGATGTTGTTCATGATCTGGAATTTGGGCAGAGATAAGTGCATCAATCTGCTGTACATCATGAACCTTGTCTTGAGTTTCCAAGAAGATCAAGAGATGCATGTGAGGAAGTCCACGTTTTTGGTACTTGATGGTATAGACCAAGCCAGCAACAGCACCAAAATAACCATTTTGCACTTTTTTCAGCAAAGCCTGCTGCTTTTGATAGAACACATGTGCCACCAGGTCTGGACGGTCAACAGCATTCTGTCCTAAAGAAACAGTGGCAATAAAACAATAAATATGTATTTGAGTTAGTAAGAAAAAAGCAAACAAACCTGGCAAAAGATTATTCTTGATTTCTGGCCAATTTGCATTTGCAGTCATTGTCAAAAACAAATCAGGCTTTTGACAGTCCCAACAGATTGCCAAAGAGTCTTGTAGTAGCTGTTGCATGTGACATGGACTGCCTGAATGAGAGGAAGTGAGGATAATGGTATAACCAACATCTTGGAGATTGATATTAGGATCTTGAGCCATACGATCTTGCAAGCCACTATAAAGTTCTGCTCTAATCTTCTTTTGATTGTTGGCCACCCAGGTAGTTTAGACTGCTCCACAGAAGCCCAAGCATCACAGACATATTGTTGCTGGGATTGATGTTTGGAGTTCTAGTATTGTGATCTAGTGAGTTCTGTTCCACATCCAGAAACACCACTGAGGGTTTCACATCATAAAAGGAGTTGCCCTTGAAAATCTGCATAATCTTGAAGCCATGATTTGAGCTCTGCAATATTCCAAATCAAATGTCCATTTCACAAAATACCTAGCTTGGCAGAGATTGAAGGATCCTTCAAAAAGGCTTGTTCAAGTTGATTGTGATTATGGAAGCAATGGTTACACTTGTTAGTAAACAACAAATAACCCATTTCATGGTTGGTAAAATCATCATGAATTTGGGCATAAGAGATTGTGAGGTCAAGACCTTTGAGAATGTTGTTTTTCCAAAGATCAATGAGAATGGTGCTTTGTACAGCAAACATGCTATGGAGTTCATCAATATGGACTTTGTCTTTTTTGTACAGGAGCTCAGTCCATTGCTCATTGCTTCACCAAATACAAGGTGTGCTCATGGTTTGAAAAGCAATGGCTGATGCATGATGTTGAAGGAAATGTAGACAACTGAAGGGAGAGTTGGTATTCTCTGTATACCAAGGTTGAAGGGAATCACAAGCCACTTCTTAATCACCATCAGAGATACTCGTGGCTTAAAGATGCAGTTCCTTGAGACAAACCAAGTGAATATTGTATTCAAGCTTGGCAAAATAACCTGTTACTTGAACTGGAGCTTGATGAACATCATTTTTATCCAAGGTAATTTATGTAATGCCAGCAAGTGTTCAGTTGGACATGGTCAAGGATTGTTGAGTATTTTGCACCATTTTGTCAACCAAAGACCTTTGAGCACCTTGTGAATAGAATCTTCTGTGTCCAGTTTATTGACCAATGATGTTTCCAGTTGGCAAAGTGCTTGTTGTAGTGACTCTGGAAAGGAACCTTGTATGCATCTTGATGGTTGATCTGAATGAGCAGACATAAGAGACCAATGACTGGTATTATACATATACTGTTTCAAAGTACTTGATTCTTGATGGCAATGCAATGGTGTGTTGTTGATTCCCCTGTAATGAAGCATACATAAGCAAATTAGTAATTTCTAATTTTTCTTAAAGCTAATTTAATGTTGAATCAAAGTCAATTCTGTTTTTCTTAGGGATTCCTTTGACTTATGTAGGCAGCAAGCTTGAGGGAAACATAAATAAAATAGATGTAACAGTTGGAATTCAGACTCAATGAAAGAATGGTTTTCAGTCAATATTTTTCTAAACAATAATTGCTACATGCAGTCTACCAGAGCTCTCCAGTTCTGGAATGGTGTGGAAAATTTCCAAAACACTTCTGGAATGATACTTCCAGCTCAGAACAGTAGTTCTTCTGCTAAATATATTTTGCACACCTGGGTGAAATGTGGGCAGTGATTATTGTAGTGTCCTAGTTGCAAAATAGTAATGTAAGGTAAGTGTAGTGCAATGTAGCTATGCTTATGTAATCAAAAAGCGCAGATACTGTAATAACAGGCACAATGGCCAGTGAATGCTATATCTGTCATTTGGTAGGATAAATATTACTAAATCAATACAATCTGAAACTTAAGATGAACATATGAGTTGTAGTTGATGGGAAGAGGGGGAGTTGCAATTGAGAAGTGAGGTCCAAACCCTGTTAAGGCAAATGTATCCACGCTTGTTGATTACATAAGCATACATCGCACTACTGTAATCATAGCCAGAATAACCAGTGAGGTGAATGCTATGTCCATCATTAGTAGGGTAAATATTACTAAATTAATAGAATCTAAAAGTTCAGATGAAGATATGTACAATATTATTGATGTAGAAAGGGGAGTAGGAGTCGAGACACTGAAGCCTAAGGGGATGCCAAAAAAGGAAGGTGGCTGTGCTGTGGTCAGTCACAGTATCACCCTATTAACAGAGAAGGGTTTTCATGCAAGCGAGCCACATGGTTTTTGCTTGACAAAAAAGGAAATACATGTGGCACCAGTGAAATACTCACCAGATACTCAAGCCACTCAATTTACTCATCCCATCTGACCCATCTGACCCACTCAACCCACTTGAAACACCTGGGAAAACATTGGGTGAGTCCAACTTTCCCCCACCATTCTCCATTAACTTATAGACTAGTGTAATGTGTGGTACATACGACCACATTTCATAACCATGGCACAACCCTACTCTAACCCTGATTGAATTACAAAAAACACCTAGTATTTACAACCAATGTTTCCTGCACACTGGACACCTATGATACGTCACCTCCACTTCTTCTGGCCACACGCATGGTAGCACAAGTAGCCCCACCCAATTCTTTCCTAGTATCCCAGTTTGTCTGTACCTCCTTAATAACAGCCCTACTGTCAGTGTGTCATACCTGTTTCTGAGGAATGGATGTCGTCCCCCTCATGCCATTGGCATCATCACATATTCTCAGAATACTTCATCCAAAGGCAGCTGTTACGACCAGTAACAAAGGTACACGTTCGTGTGTTGTCGACTTGACCTCTCCTACCAGGAGCAAGTCGAGATCTCGTTCCTATCCTAGGTCGACTCCTAGAAGGAGTTAAGGATGAACGGCTAAACTATCAGTACCCGGACTGGCCGGGAGTTGGAAGAATAGAGGATGAGGTTGCGGTGAGGCGAGGCACGAGGGAGGGGATCTCGAGGAACGTAAGTCCACACGAAATAGTGTAGATTAAGGTTAAGGAAGAAGAAGGATACAGGCGGCGTCCTAATATATATACTGAGGACGTTTAGGGCCGGTATCGGAGTCCGAAGTATAAATAAGGTAATGACGCGTCGCGTCGCGTAGCACGTGAGATAAACAGACCGTGAAGTATGGGAATACGAACAGCCATAAGAGAGGCTGTGAGGAGGCAGTGTCTGAGGACGAGTCAGAATGAGTCATAGGTAAAAGGGGACTGCCGAAGGCAGTGAAGAAAGGGAAGAAAGGAAAGGTCCGAAGGCAATGAGGGAGGCGGGTACCGGAGATGCCCGTCCGATGGTCTAAGCCTCAAATAGAGACTCGTCCAACAGGTCGGCCCACGTGGAGAGAGGGATGTCGTATTCTCCTAGATCGGAGAAGAGGGAGGAGAAAAGGGAGGTCCCGGGATGGTCCAGGTGGGAAGGGGGAGTGGTCGACGAAGGAATTGGAGTCGGGATACGAGGAGGAGGAGACGTAGAAGGAAATTGAGTATAGGTCTCCTCCAGAACCGTAACATTACCCCCTTCGTTGATCTGAAGTTCCATCTCAGATAAGACTTCATCCGCTGCGGTCGCCGTCGTTCTCCTCGTAGTTGGTGAGGTCCCAGGAGGAGTATGGGACATCGTGGGGACAATTGTGGACGAGGTGGTCCCTAGCGTAACATCTGGTGCAACGTCGGCTGGGACAGGTGGACATGATGTGTCCGGGGGCGACAACCCAGCAAAAGCGGCACCGGTACCAGGCGCAGTCCTTCCGAAGATGCCCAAGCTGTTTACATTCGAAGCACCGGGTGTGCTCCAAGTATTCCAGGGGTACATCGGAGACGTTTGGATGGGGAGTGGGTAGACGGGGAACGGGGCCCACATCGGGTGAGGGAGGACCGTCCAGGGTTGGAGTTGGGAGAGCGGAATCCAATCTAGTGGTTCTCTGCTGGTCACCGGTCCCGCAAGGAATGTCGACCTGGAGGGGTGGACGGACGACTGATAGGTCTCCCAATGGGGCGGAAAACTGGCGTGGGGGCCGCGATGGAAGTCCTGCGGAGAAAAGGATATGGTGGGCACGCCGGATGAGGCGGCGAGGGGCAGAGATGGGTCGGGGAGGGATGGCTCCGGGTACGGAGGAGGTGGGGGAAGAGGTCTCTCTGGGAGACAGGGGGACGTGTTCACGACTTCGTTGAACAGACTCTCCAGAAGAGGATCGGAGGGAGGAGTCGTCTGATTCAACAAGAGTGTCGGTTGGGGAGGAAGAATCATATCCGGGAGGGCCGACAGGGAAGGAAGGGTCAGGGGTGTTGTCGTAGTATCGCTCCCGCTCAGTCTGGGGGAGGGCGAAGATGATGGGATTGAGAATAACGGATAGGTCTCCAAAGGGAAGGAGAGAGATGCAGAGGTTGATTCCTGCGACGTGTAGGTGATCGAGGGTGTTGTTGCGGAGTTCGAGCACAGTTTGCTCGATGGCAAGGATGGGGGCGGGGGAGTCTCGTGCGTCGACGAGGCCGGGGCCCAAGAAGGGAGAGAGACTTGTCTGGACCCTAAAGGCCCAGGGGAGAAGGGATCGAAGGGTTGTATAAAGGCGGTATTGTCGGACGAGGTGGCAGAGCGTTTCGTTGCTCGCGAAGAAGGGGAGGGACTCGAGTGTCTCCGACGTTTGAGATCTCTCAAGAAGGCCGACATAGAGGAGGCGACGGGCGGTGGGTGGTAAGCGAGAAAGGCGGACGGATAGAGGGATGGAGGGAATGTGGGGGAACGGCATAGGCGGAGGTGGTGGTTCTGGAGAGAGAGGGTTTTTAGAGTCCGACCCTTTCTTTATACTCCGAGAGGATAGCCTTGGCATTTCCTAAATGGGATTCTGGTTCCCATGTCCGTTCCGAGTCCGGATATCCCCGCCAGTGCACCAGGTACTGCCTTCTTCGGGGAGTGCCGCGATGATTGATGATCTTTTCAATTTCATATTCCTCTTCGGTCCCTAGGAGTTCCGGGAGAGGCCGAGAGAAGTTGGGGCCGTGCTCCGGGGTTTCCCGGTAGGAGGATAAGAGGGAGGCGTGGAAGACGTTGTGGATCTTCCATTGTGAAGGTAATTTCAGCCGATAGGCGACTTTGGAGATCACGGCGGAGATCTCGAACGGTCCCGTTCGGCGGGGGGATAGTTTTCGAGAAGGGATTTGTAATTTCAGGTTACGGCTATCAAGCCATACTCTGTCTCCGACTTTCCAGGGTTCGAATCTGGACAAGTGTCGTTCTTTCATTCTTTGTTGTGCTAGAGCGTGTGCTGCTTCTGCCTCCTTCCGCGCTTCGTCAAGGTCGGAAAGGCGGGATTCGAGGGCGGGGTTAAGGGTCTTTCCAATTGGGGGGTAGGAGCGTGGGGAGTATCCGAGCATCAAGGAGAAGGGAGATTTGTGTGTGACCGAATGTTCGGCAGAGTTGTGGGAAAATTCTGCGAAGGGGAGGAAGTCCAGCCACTTTTGCGGAATACCGTCGCAGTATATGCGTAGGTAGGTCTCCAATTCCTGGTTATACCGCTCGGTTTCTCCGTCCGTTTGAGGGTGATATGCGGTGGAAAGAGAAATATCGTAGCCGAGGAGGGTGGCGAGCTCTTTAGCAAACGTGGACGCGAATTGGGGGCCTCTATCAGAGAGGAGTCGGTCGTGTAGACCGAAACGTTTGAACACGTGTTCGAAAAACAAACGGGCTATGCCGGCGGCATCCACCGTTTTTGCGCAAGGGGCTAAGATTACCCCCTTCGTAAGACCATGGTCGACCACGACCATGACAGAATCAAAGCCCCGAACCGGGGGCAGATCGGTGATAAGGTCCACGGAAAGGTGCTGGAAGGGGCGGGAAGCGGCGAAATCGAGGGGGACGAGCGGGGGGACGGTGGGATGGGTCTGAACTTTGTAGGCCTGGCAGACGGCGCAGCCGGTCACGTATCGCCGGACAAAGGAGGAGAGGCCGGGCCACCAATAATCGCGGGAGAGGAGGGCGACAGTCCGGAGGTGGCCGCCGTGCCCCCCTTCGAAGGAAGAGTGGGCGGCAGAGACGATGTCGTGGCGGGCGTCCGCGGGGACGTAGAGGCGGTTCTTAAAGTAGAGACGACCCTCGATGTAGGACCAATCGGCGGGGTTGGAGCGACCGAGAGGTGGGGTTTCTTCCTCCATACGGTGGAGGGCGTCCAGCACGAGTGGGTCCGTGGCAGAGGAGGAGCGAATTTTCTCGCTCAGGGCGAGGTCAATGGCCCGCAGTTGGTGGTCGAAGGCGTTATCGGGTAGCATCTGGACGGCAGTATTGTCCCCAGATGTGTCAACGGTGTCCTTTCGGGACAGGGCGTCCGCCGGGGCCATCTTGCTCCCGGGGAGGGCAACATAGGACAAATCAAAGTCCTGCAGAAAGAGCAACCAGCGTGCCTGCCTTCGCGACAGCTTCCGTGGCTCTTTGAAATACGTCAAATTCTTGTGGTCGGTTTGTACCACCACAGGGTGAGAGGAGCCGAGCAAATATTGCCGCCATTCCTCCAAGGCATGTATGACGGCGAGCAGTTCGCGGTCAAATACATCGTAATTTCTCTCTGCGGGAGAGAACGTTCGGGAGATATACCCACAAGGGCGTAGGTCGCCGTTGGGGTCCGGTTGCATCAAGACACCACCAGATGCCGTCAGAGAGGCATCGGTCATAACGGTGAACGGTTTGGAGGGATCTGGGAAGGCTAAGACTGGCTTGGAGGTGAAAGCCCGTTGCAGAGCACGAAAGGCGGTTTCTTGAGGGGCGTCCCAATGCCAAGGTTGAGACTTGGAAGTGAGATCGACGAGAGGGCGTGCGATGGCGGAGAAGGAGGGGATAAATCTGCGGTAGAAGTTGCAGAATCCCAGAAAGGATCGGACATCCTTTACATCCACCGGGGTTTGCCATTCGTCGATCGCCTTCAGCTTGGCAGGGTCCATTTTTGCTCCGTCTTTGCTGACGATCATTCCTAGGTATTCCACCTCGGGTGCGGCAAAGGTACACTTTTCGAGTTTGAGGAACATTTCCTGTTCCCGGAAGCGTTGGAGGACCTTCCGAGTCCGTTCCTCGTGTAACTTCGCATCCGCCGAGTGGATGAGAAGATCGTCCATATAGATGATGAGCCATCCTTCAGCGATATAGTCTCCAAATATGTCGTTCATAAAAGCCTGGAATGTCGCAGGGGAGTTGCACATTCCGAAGAACATGACGGCGGGTTCGAATAATCCCAGGGGGGTGAGGAAAGCTGCTTTCCACCGGTCTTCTGGTTTGATCAAGACGTTGTTATACCCCCATCTGACGTCGAACTTGGTGAACATTGTGGACCCTTTGAGCTTGTCCACAAGGTCGGAAATGAGGGGAAGGGGATAGGCGTTCTTGATCGTGTGTTGGTTCAGATATCGGTAATCTTGGCATGGTCGCAGTTTTCCGTCTTTCTTCTGAACAAAGAAGAAAGGCGAGGCTTGGGGGGATTTCGACGGCACGATTTTGCCGCTCTTCAAATGTTCTTCGACAAACTCCTTACAGGCTTGCTGCTCAGCGGGGTTGAGCGGATACGCCTTGGCACGCCTTGGTACAAATGAGTCTTTTAACTCGATGGCGTGGTCGTATTGCCGAGAGGGAGGTAACTTCGTGTCTTTCTTGTTAAAGACGTCCTCGTAGTCTCGGAAGGCTGGGGGAATCGTGGTGGTACTGTGGTCTTGTCGTTGTGCTATCGCCGTAGATAGCGTAGTTCGTTTCAATACGAACTCTGGTATATCTCCAAAGGCACGGAAGAACCTAGCGCGTTGGACAGGTGTCCACTTCTTGAACCCTTCGGCGAGTTCGCGCTCTATCCGTTCTTCATCGTCCGTTCCTAGATACCTCATCAGGTATCTCTGTTTCAAGACCTCGGGGTTGGCGCCCGCAGTGTCTCGATATCTGGAGGGGGTGATCGTCACACGGCCCTCCGTCCAGTGAACATCTGGATTGATCGATC
>JBBPQP010000890.1:0-15841 GCA_038092555.1 Boletus subgraveolens
ATCTCCCGAGTCCTTGGATTCAAGGTCGTTCCTGATACCTTCATCGTCCAATGGTGGATCATGTCCCTTGCGCTGCAAAAATTCGTCCCACTCCCGGGTGACCTGGTGGCCAATCCCTCCCCCTCGGAAGTGCATGAACATATCCCTGTCCACAAAACTAGAGGAAAATTAGTATACGTAGCACATATAAGAACAAACCTACATGTTAACGTAGTAGAAACACCAGTCTTTGTTCGGCTCGATCGCCTCCGGTTCTTGTTGCACGAATGATGGTCCCAGTAATTCTTCAGTCGAACCCCATCCAAACGCAGGGATCAGATGGACTCCATGGATAATGGAGTCTGGGTCTATGAAACCAAAAGCATTGGCAAGGTTTTCTTCATCAAAGAATTGGAGCTGGGGTAACCACTTGGTGTCCCATCCAGAGTTGCAATTTGAATCACGTTGGAACCAGCGCACAAATAAAACGTCCATCCGTTCTGCCTTGGAATATGAAGATGTGACATCGTTGCAATGTTGTACCATGGCATGGAAGACAAGACAGACGCGAGTGTACCAATATGGATGTAAGTGCTCGTCTTCTTGCAACAATAGCATAATGTCGGGATGGGAATGGGGGTTGATTGAATCTTGGTCCTGATGCAGGTCATATGTCATGTAGTTAATTCGTAGATACACGTGCTCGTAAATCTTGTTGTCCAGGATAATTGCACAACGGCAGTCCTCATCGTTGAAGTCATATTCATCACCATTGTAAACGAAGCCCCATAGATGACCTAGTAGATGGTCCTTGAGGCGCGGAAAAAAGTCCTGCGCCAAGGGAGTAAGTCAGTCACATGGTAAAGGAATCTGACAAGATGTAATGCACATTGACGGCGGGGTCCTCTCTATGCTTACTCAACCATTCTGTGAGGTCATGGCTTTGTCATGTAGATGCAGCGATATGATAGTGATTTGCGGGTGATGTACAGAGACGAGGGGGACACGTTGGCTCAGAGGAGGCTTCCGCAGCCAGGAGGGAATCTCTTGTGTTGTTCACCTTCGCGATGAACCATTCAATTGCCTCTTGGTGGGCAAGGCTGACATTCCGTGTACCTTTCTTCTTCCCTGAGTGGGCAAAGCGACGTTTTGCGCGCCGGTGCTCAAGTTCACCCTGTGCTCTAGCTTTAGTGCTCATTGCAGATTAAGAGAGAATAAAACATCATACTGTTTGGGTGGAATAGCTATCTGTGGTCCCATACTCTCGAATCATATCTGGATAGTCAGCCAAAGTGTGGTATTTGTAAGTACAAAGGTTAAGCTTCTTGATCTTCGGCACGGAGGTTGTTGCATTTTCACGTCCTGTTGCATGCTGAGAGTCCTTGGTGACAAGTGCTGCATGTCTTCAGGCACGAGAAGCGGATTCTTGAGGCAATTCTGTAGTTTGATATGTAGAGCATGTTGTTGCTTGAAATATCTGTACCGAATAACTGAGATAAGTGGTTGTGGTATCAAAGAATGAAAGTGTATCCTCCATATGTAGTCGAAGCTTGCCAAAAGCATGCCAGGTTGCAAGATCGAAAAGGAGGTCTAAGATGACCTCGTTGTGGGGAGATGGTAGCAATCCCTCGAAGACAGGGATTGCGTACTACCAATAGAATCTGAGTGTTTGAGAATGAAGGGTACAAATCACTTACCTGAAGGAGATCTTCGTAATCCCTTGCTGCCAATCACTTCATCGCCAACATGTTCTTGTGGAACCTTCGGATTGTTCCCCGCCCGAACGTTGCAACCTTTTGATACCTGTCAAGCTTGTTAAATAGTAATTTGGCCTCAATAGACCATTGACCTGCCTCCAATTCAGTTCTTGTACAGCATTCCCTCCATGGGCATACAAGATACGCATCAAATGTGTAAACATTGCCTTCCATACTCCAAGTTCAAACTCATGGAGTAGGTCGACAACAAATAGAAGGAAAAAATTAAGTTGAGCGTCCTCAGATGAGAGACACTCACAAAATGCATTCTATTAATGGCAGAAGTGAGCACTGGCAACGGAATACCAGTATTACATATTGCTTACCCAGGTTGGAACCAGAGATTGGTCTTTGAGTAGGTTCTCAGAACTTGAAGGTCCCAATGGCAGAGAGGAACAGCAGAAGTGGAGAGTCAAGTGGGAGCTACTCACTCAACAGTCAGGAGAGGGGAAGCGACAAGGAGATCTTGAAGTCTGAGTAGATAAAGAGGCTGATAGGCCTAGACAGAGGGAACTGTACTTAGAGGAGGTTTGAGTTGAGAACTTCTTAGAATCCTTTATAGATTAGGGACGAAAGGCCCTGTACTTATACTGTTCTACAGTAAAGTTAAAGAGGAGTTTGAACTCCTATATGGTCATGCCCTATGACCTGAAGATAAAAGGGCAAAAGGCTATTGGTGGAAGTTATAGTAAGTGACGTCATAGATAAGGAACCCTGAACCCTGGTGATAAGGGTATGACATCATAGTCTAGAGCTAGGGTGAAGGGTATGACATCATGGTCTAGATCATGTGACGTAATAGTCCATCTAGAACAGTGTAAAGTGGTCTAGCACCAAAAGCAAAATGAATAGCGATGAATAAAAGATAAGTCATGGTGATTTGAAGATAAGTCCTGAATAGGAACACCAGACTTTTGACATAGGTCACTGATGTTCTTGCTGGTCACTTTCTTACTGTGCTTGAAAATGAGCTTCCATGCTTTCTTGATCAGGGTTTGATATGCCTTGTTGTTTGTTCTGATATCTGTTCTGTGCATTTGCATATCTAATGGTTTCCCCATCTGGGGGATGTCTGCCTTCTTGATGAGATAGCAGGGACAGAGACATTGACCAAGGAATTTGATACATGATAACAACACCCTAGATTAGATCCATTGTATGATTAGCCCAGTCATACAATAGAAGATTAATTGTGATACATACTTTTCTGGGTAGTTGGCTGAATAGCTGAAAAACTGGGGGAAAAAGCACCTAATGATACTGTTAGCGCATTTGATTAATATACCATTGTTGTATGCCTCAACAAAGTTGTCATCGAGGAGAAGCCTCCATATCGCATGCATCAGCTCATGCTTGAAATGGGTATAGAGTTCATCTGTTGATGCCTCTCTGTATATATTGATATAAAGGTCTTGAAAGTTGTCAAGTAACTAGATGATTATCAGTATAAAATAGTAGTTATCAAATAATGAAGACTTACTGAAGGAATATACGCAATGTGATGGCATGCCGCTGCAGTTGGCTTCCTGCAGGTGTACTTGGATTGGTTTCTGAAGAAAAGGTAAACTGGCCAAAGCGATGCGTCACTGAAATTAGCAAGCTGTGTAGCATCAGACCAAAGCATCAAAGGTGTGACGACCCATTCATAATTATCTCCTGGTTCCCTGGGGAGGGAATTGATTTCCTTGTGTGCATGAAGCATGTGAGGGGACATATACACTTCCAAGTAAATGTGGACATTTCATCCATCCATGGTGGTCCAGAGATGCTTGAAAGGCATCATGTGAAATGTAGAGGAGACACTGTCAGTGAAGATGGATTTAATGATGTCAGTGATGGAACGATGAATGACATTTTTGATCTAAATGAAGGGAATAGCTGGGTCTGTTTCCAAAACATATTTGATCCCTTCTTTGACAAGGGGAAAATCGAAAGAACTGCAGATCCAGCCATGTTGTGCATGGAAAGGGTTTGAGTTGTCCTGTAGATACTTTCTGATGAGACTGCATTCGCGGTCAAGCAAGAATGCCAGTTCTTTGGATGGTTTGGAAGCAGGATCTTGTATATATTTCCAAAGGCGATTTGTCTCTTCTTTGGTCTTCACTGTTGACCCTGAAAAATGCCAGCAGGTAAGTAGGCCAGCAGTAGGGCTACTGAATGCTGAGAATAAGTTTTGATGAGTGATATCTGTGGGAGGGATGATGTTCATGAGGGGAGAAAAAGGAGGGGGACCTTGAACCAGTGTTGGAGCATCAACAAGGTCTAGATCTGAGCATGGCTCAAATGTTGGGTGACTTGGGAAGACCTTGAAAAGTCCAGAGGAATCTGGTTCCATTTGAAACTGGTCACAAGGAGGACGAATGGGCTGAGAAGGTCCAGCCAAAGGGAATGACAGAATAAGCACAGGTGGGGGATGGTGGAGACCTGTGAGCTCATCAGGTAGGTAGTCAACATAGCATGTAGGGAGTCTAATACGCTGCCATGAGCAGCCTGAGATGATTGGATTAGGTGAAGTCGGGGCTAGAGGGGCATGAGGGAGTTCCTATAGTAGTAAAATTTTAGTCAATAATCAGCAACTGCATGGGGCATGCTACAACACATTACCTTGGGTTGAAAGTTATCACTGTCTTCTATCTCGATAGGAGGCAAGAACCTTAAATTGCCAGCATGGTGAGGCTCTGGAGAGTTGCTAGGTGATGTCTGCTTCCATTTTTTGGACTTATCATTGCTCCTGTGCTGATGATAGATATCAGCTGTTAACACTTTTCTTGCTTGGCATTGGGCCTCATGGCCTCTCAAAGACCATTGTGTGTTAAATGACCTTGCACATCCAATGCACATCAGGTCGTCCATGGGGGTCATGCATAGGAGGGGATCGAGGGGGATACAGCTGTTGAATTGGGACTCGAAAGCTAAATACATGTCACGGTATGATTGTAGTCAAAAAATAACTATAAATACACCCCAGAAAGTTTAAATGAGTGATGCACATTCAATAATCATGAAAGAAACTCACTTGGACCCTTGTGCTTGATCAATGCAAAGATGTCACATTGCCAGCATTGGTAATTGGCTTGTGCTATGGGATATTCAGGAAAGGAAAGATATACATGGGGTTCAGAATGGGTGTATGTACTTCTTGGATTGCATTGATCACCGCCAATATCTCCGAGTCGCTTTTGGATTCTGTGGAACTTGTACTATCATAGTTTGCTGGAATATATTTAAACTTAATGTATAATATTTGGAAATTAGAATACAGAACTTACCAGATTGTTCTGAAGCCTTGACATTGTCTGGGCAAGAGATTACAAGAGTTTTTTCACTCTCAAGAGCATGGGAACATCGTGCCACATCTAAAAAGAGATAAGCAAAAACAAGAGAAGTCAGATTATATGTATTTGAAGGTGATTGAATAGCATGGCTTTCTGTTGTGTTCCATAACTCAGATGTAGTAGAAGGTTGAATTTCAATTGTCTGAAAGTCAATACAGATAAGACAATAGTAATGGAACAGAACAATGGTACTTATGAGCAGTTTGGGAGATTCAGGTGTGTATGTGACATGGTAAACTTTGGGATATTTGAGGGGGAGCTCTATAGATATCTTGTTCTCCAGGAATCTTGCAAGTGCACTGTTCATTGTTGATAGACAGTGTATGAATGAAAAAAAGATGGAGATGGGGGGAGTAGGAAGGTATGACTCAAACATAGTTGCATGTTTATAAATGGATGATGGCGACTCATTCCAAGAAGTTGAGCACAGATGATGATGGATGTAGTATGATGGAAGGGAATGTGAGGCCTCAGGGGATATACAAGACCCATAAATGGAAGTTTTCCCACACTGATTAGATCAAAAGAGAATACCAACTCAAACTCTAACCATTATCTCCATCTACTACATTATGTCCTCATGGCCTCTAACAAATATGCTCTTTCTCCTTCCAGCAAATCCCACAACAACAGGCCGTCAAAACATGTCATGACAACTTCAAAAAACACATCAAATAAGCTAAAGAAAGGTAATAAAAAACATGACAGGAAGTAAGTTTCATTACCAACTACTGTGTCCAAGGCTAATCTCATTAGGCATTGTGCATCTGACAATGAGGACATATCAGACTCTGATTCTTTAGGGGGATCAGAGTGCAACCCTGAGTTGGATGTTGAATGTGGGATCCCCCTTAAAGACATAAAGGGTGCCAGACATACAATTGCGCACTGCTGCAACATGTTCTGCAACATCAACAAAGCAGTCCATTTGGTAATGCTCTCCAAGCAAGAAGAACAAGGAGAGAGCAATTCTGAAGATGAAGATGGGCACTGTGCTAGGAAGGAAGCTCTTGGCCGCATGTAAGTATTTTGATTCATTTTACGTGCTCATTATGCGAACCAGGTACCAGTACTCCACAAATGCTTGCTCGTTACAAGAAGGTCTATTATACCCTCATCTATGAGATTTCAAGCATCAAGATGTTCATTGAGGACGCCACACGCACATTAACACTCAAGAAAATGCTCAAAAAGGTATGTATATGTGCATATATTGTGGTTTTGAGGACCGGCTGAAGCATTTTTAGATTAATGAAGCTATAAACAAGATGAGAAGCAGCGACTCTGCTTGACTGCATGAGAAACTACCAACATACATCCTTCAAAACCCAAAAGTCGACAATATGAAGCCTGTCATCAATGCTAGCACCTCCAAATCGGAGCTTGGACTTAATCACCCACAGCTGGCTGGGTATCTCTGCCCAGTCAAGCATGTGACAGCATTCAATGAGAATGTGGAGGAGTATGTATTCATTTGGTTATAATGATTAGACAATGCTAACTGAAATCAAATCAAATAGGACTTAGAAGAAACTCAAGAGTGGCAAAATCAACATGTCAGCTATCAAATTGCCTGTGTTCCTGTGGGAGGACAATGAAGCTAAGTTTGATGATGAAGACATTTACTTGGGCCTTTTCTGTGGATTTTATCTTGAATGGGTAGGTCTCACTATTTCTTATGATTGTTAGAGCTAACTTCTACACCACCAGGTTGCTAGGCATATCTTTACAGGTCCATCTATGGCTAGTGATGGATGGGCCTGGCCTGGCTTGAAAGCCTGGGCTTGGGCCTGGCTTCTCAAGGCTTGGGCCTATCAAAATTTCAGGCCAGGCCCTAATGGTGGGCTTGGGCTGGGCCTGGGCCTGGCTTGGGCCTAGGCCCAGGCTTCAATATAGAAATGGTAGCAAAAACCATATATTTGGTATTTAAAAGATTGGGTTATTTACTCTTCATCTGAATCATCTGAAATCTCCAAAATCCAGTCTAACTTCTCCTTGGCCTCATTTCCTACTACCTCAGTACCAGTCTCATCATCATCCTGTAGTAACTCTGTGACTGAGGATGGACCAGGCTCACAGAAAATCAGGTCATGATTGTAAAGCATGTGCAATACCTGAATAGCCTCCACAATATCACCTTTTAACTGGTTGTGATGCTTGGTAAGAGTTAATGCAGCAGCAGAGAAGGCACGCTTGCTGGAAACAGATGATGTCATAATGGAGAGGTAGTCATGAGCCAGTGAAGCCCAGACTGGATAAAGTGGGGTATTCATCTATGTAAAATAAGTAAAACAAATTGTCATCAAAATATTCACTTACCCCCCACCATTGAACAATAGATATACCAACAGGACAAGAAGTGGCAGAATTCAAGTACAAGTTGAATTCCTTCAACCATGGGCACTGTTCTGCCACCTCATCCACCTCTCCATTTATATCCTCATCACTTGATATCTTTTGCAACAGCTGTCCAATCTTACTGGCTTTCTTCTTAGGTGAAGTAGAAGTACCATTTTCACCATACATTTTAAGGTGGCGAGTCTTGAACTACATATATATGTTGGTTAATGCCCAAGTAATCATATATTTTAAATCACTCACTATTAGTTGTGCATATTGAATCACTTCAGCATGTAGGTCAGTACCCCAATGCTTCTTAAAGTGGGCATCCTTGAGTGAAGGATTAAGTACTAATATTATGTTAGTACTTGAACTAGAAAACATAGATAAACTTACACATTGACATAGTATATGCCTCAGAATCAGCTGACTTGTTATAATACTCACCAATTTTTTCAACAGCTGCATTCAATCCAAGGCTAAATCTTTCATACTTGGACTGTATAGAGCGTGAGTCCCAGGCCTTATGAAGAGCCTCAAGAGCAGGCAAGGCCAGATGGAGACTTGGCCCAGTGTCTGAAGAGAAGCTCTGCTGAGCCATGTCAGCATGCTAAAAATCCATATTAGTTTGAAACAGAGTATGAAACAAAAGTCATACTGCAAGTAAAGATGCAAAAAGCCCTACATTCTTCCATTCAGCAGTGGTTAGCTTCATCTGGATTATCTGGTCATGCTTTTCCTGTACAGTTTGACGAAGACCAAGCTCATATACAAATGTGTCAACATACTATCAACTATTGTCAGCTATCTACAGGTGCAAAGTGAAATCACATACTTTTTTTTTCTTCTCAGCACAATCAATCATCACATAGGTAGAAGACCACCTAGTGGGCATATCAAGCAATAGCTGGGTTATCTCAGACTCTGGACAGGGATTTGGTGGCCATCTTTGAACATCTAAAAATAGTTGCTTTTTTTGGGCAGAGGAGTGAGCCTAGATTGAAACATTCATTTAAACACTATTAGTCATATAATACAGTTAGATTTCAACTGACCTTTACAACTATTGCTCGTATCAGACCAATTTCATCTCGATAACCATCTGCCATGGAGATAGAAAAATCACTCTTGGGGTCATAAAATGGGGCCTTGCTGTAGGTGGAAATAAGAGCCCTAGTTGCCAAATGGCAAACATGGGCAAAACACCTACAAGACATAATCAATGTTATTCATAAGCAAGTGACCATAACAGACCTGATCCGACGCTTCTTTGGAATCCATGACTTGTTTGACCCTTGCTTGATGTGGTGGGCAAGTTCATCAAGCATAGTATCATTGTTGGATGCATTGTCACATGTAACATGTCCAATCTGAACCCAAAGATAAGATCAATCATGATAAAGGGCAAACACAAACCTTGTGAGCAATTCCCACCCGATCACAAACCTTGAATAGGGCCTGACCTAGTCGCCTCCCATGGTGGGCATTGTTCAACAGTATAAATCCTAAGACAGCTGAACAAAGCGCCCAGGTTCCAGGCTGAGGTTCCTCAATCCAATGCCCAGTCACAGTAAAATAGCAATCAGTATTGGTGGCTTGCCATGCATCACATGTTAGATTGATCTTGCCAGTCACCATCTTGCTCTAAACAATGATGAAGCAGTTATATATTAACATCAAGAGCAAGATACCTACATTCAAATGTTCTCGAACCCTTGTCATCTGTTTCTTGAAGAGATCTATGATCTCTGCCCAAGTTGCCTTCTGGCTGGGGACCACCACTCCCTTTGTTGCCCAAGAGGCAATATCAATCATTTTCCTAAAGGTTGGGTGGTCAACAGATTGAATGGGCTACAACAACATAAGCATAGTACACATAACAGTAATACAACTCAGAGGAGATTACCTGGTCAGTGGATATCAACCACTCAACAGCTGCCTCATGGAAAAGCTTGTCGGAGTAAGGGATAACACGTTCACTTGGCTCAATCTCCCTCACATAATCATCAAGGGACCCCTGCTTGGTATTCGCAGTGGCAGCAAAGGTCTTGCGAGCCTTAACATCAGCAGGAAGCTTTGACTGGAAGTCATTAGCCTTGCACCATTTATAGTATGCATCCTAGTTTACAATATACAAAGCTTATCACCACAAACGACATCAATCACATACTTTGTGTGCATATGCAAGATGTTGGTGAGATGTTGATGCATCACTGACAAACCGACATGTGTGGGCAGCAACTCCTTTTTTGCTGAGCGGTCACCAGTCAAGTGTTAGTCCCAAAGCAATGGCCTATAAGAAAGATGGAGCACACATATGTACCGACATGGCTCACAGTCCCAGTATTGCCGCACCTTGCCATTTGGTAATTTTAAAATGTAGGCCTTGCCAAAGAAAGCACTGATGTCAGCCATCTTGTCCTGGTGTCATTCACAAGGGGTATCATTAATTGATTGGACAGAGATATTCTTGAGGAAACCTTCTTCATCGACTTGATCTTGGTCATCTGTGTGATCAAGTGAGTGCTGCTGATCAACATGTCAGCATGCTTAATTATGCACATTTATCAACCTCTGACTCATTCCCCTCAAATCCATCAGCAGCGTTGATGGCGGCACAACAATCTTCCTTGCTGGAACACTGCATTTCCATTGTGCTGCATCCAGTATGGCAATTAGCCAGGACATCATCATCATCAACGTCAATCATTATAACTGTAAAAACAATCTACATATAGAATGATTAATCAAATATTGAATGATTGACTTACCCATATCATGGCAGGGACGACCATTTGCTGGGGAGTCATATTCATCATCATACATATCAGTGACTGTAAAAGATGATCAGACTAGAGTAGAATTGCATAAACAAATAAAGTGCTTACCCGACGCTGCATGACTTGAATATGCAATGCTTGAGCTCATACAGCTTGGAGCTGGGGCCTCAGAACCCTCATCTACGTGTCAAAAAAGTTAGCAATCTCAATGAATACATGTAGAGCAAAAACATACCATGTAGCTCATCTATTGATGCCATCAAGTCATCATTCATTCGACATAACCTCTTCTTAACTGTAGCTCATTGATAAGTTAGTTTTTTGAATCAGTATGCTGCTGCCATATGCGAGAATACTCACCTTGGGGGCGGCGGGTTTTATAAGTACTACCGATTTCATCATCTGCCTGATCCAACTCTGAGTGGCTGTTGAAACTCAGTGCTACATTCTGTGCAACACATTTTGAGCTTATTGAAGTGGTAGGCTGCTTTGAGTTGACTAGTGATACTGCGGAGATGGTTGTGCAGTGGCTGCTGAGCTCTGGTGTCGCATGGTTATTGCTGTCTGTTAGCCTGGAAGAGAGTGTCTTGGGTCAGTGAGGCCATGTGAAGGCAACAGATGCCTCATCATCATTGAGAATTGCCAGCGGTGCCATGGTGGAGTTCGCAGCTTCAGTATACTACCAGTGTATCAGTGATGGGTTGCCAAACATGTCGAAAATTAAAGTTTGATAGTACCTACAGAAAACTCCAGGAACTAGGCAGTCACACGGGTATACATCCTTGTGCATACCTGTGAGTTACCAGTGGTGGGAGCAAGTGCGGGAGAAGTGACAGCACGACACGCACAATTGTGCATGTTATGATGTTGCTTCTGCATGTGCTTGGTGAGAGGGGTGAGGGCAAAAAGGCAAGGTGAAGGTGAGGGCGAGGGTGAGGACAAGGACGAGAGAGGGGAAGGTGGACAAGGGTGAGGACAAGAATGAGACAAAAGACAGCACAACGCACGCAATTGCATGCGTTGCATTGTTCCTCGTCATTGTTGTCTGTTGAGGGTGAGGGTGAGGGCAAGGGCAAGGGCAAGGGTGAGGATGCTGGCTACATCATTTGTTGTTGCCATTGTTGGTTGAGGGTGAGCTGAGGGTGAGGACAAGGAGCATTGGGTGAGCCTGGTCAAGAAAACAGTAAGTGAGCTGTGACTTACTATAGAATTACCATATCAGGTAATAAACCCACACCCGTGCAGTTGGCTACCAGCAAACTGAAGAAGCCTGGGCTTGGGTCCAAGGCTCGGGCCCCTGTCAAGGTGAAGCCAGGCCCTGAGCCCTCCCAAGCCCTCAATGTGGGCCAGGCCTATATAGGGCTTGGCCTGGGGGCTTGAGGGCCTCAGGCCCAGCCCATCCATTACTATCTATGGCTCATGGTGAGGACTTGCATGGGGTACGTTCGTGCAATGTGGTCCTCCACCATATGGATAAGGTGGAGGCAGCACACATTGCTTACACTGCAGTCCTAGTAAGTCCCATGAATACTGATCCCATACTATATTAATGTTCATATTACAGGCTCACTTCAGAATCAGCTCACAGTCACATTGGTCAGAGAAAGATGGCCATTTCAACTACCACAACTTTTACTATGTCATAATGGATCTTATTGATGAATGCGAAGATGTCAAGTGGAAGGAGGGGCTCTTAAAACACTTCAACATGTGTGTATCTTTCTATGTATCTATGACATCTGTATTAACCAATATTGTACCAGGCTTTTCTTCAGGAACAAAAAAGGTTGGGGCGGTGACTTGAAGGCTAAGGATGATGACTCAGCACCTACATCTACATCAAAAAAAGGAGGGTTTCTCAGTTGTATGTGAGTGCAGGCAGCTGTGCATGTTGCTAACACTGCCAAGTCCGAGTCATCCTCTGTCATCACTAATGACACATCTGCAGAAACCTCACTAGCCTCACCCGGAGTTCCTGAGGTGGTCAAGACATTGGAGCATCAACTTCCTCCTCAACTATCCTTGCAGGTGTCTTCGTCTCCCCATGTTGCCTTGCATGGAGTTCCTGAGGTGGTTGAGATGCCAGAGCGTCAACTTCCTCCTTGACTATCCTTGCAGGTGTCTTTGTCACCCCATGTTTCAGCTCCTTCCACTCAGGTCCCAGTGACTATCACCCCTGTCAATACTACCACTCTTGACCCTGTCAGTGAGCTGTCTGAAATCGAGCCTGATGAAGAACCAACAAGGCCCAAGTCATTGGCGCCAAAGGGAAAGTGAAAGGCAACTGGACAAAACTCTGAGGGGGGTCCCTCCAAGTGCAGGAGTGGCTGGAAGAAGGCTGGAAATAATCCATAGGTGAGCACATTTGTTACTATCTTGAAATTTGCTTGTGTCAACACAACAGTTAGGTTAACATTCTTGATATTGCATGTCACACACAATTCTACATGCTCATATGTCTCTGCTCCCACTCCCATCACTTCCACAACAGTGTTTGCATTCATAGTATGTCTGCAATTTGGTGTCTTGATCATTCCATATACTGTACTGTCTTATCATCCGTTTTTTGTAACTCATGGAATACATTGTCGTATCTTAAGAAAAATGCATATTTTGATGTGTATACAGTTCTCTTGTAAGGATTGAATATAACCAATTATCGGGATATATCAGAAAGAGAGCACTTGCATGAAAAGTCTGCCTACAGTTTGGAAAAGCAGCTAATTGAGATCACGGAATATGGGTGGATGAAACCTGATAGACCAAATCGGTCCATAGCACGTGATAACAGAAAATATTACTATCTATTGTAATCTCATGACTTTACAAATTTTGTGATGGAGAGGGTGGAGCGGATGCCAGGTCGAGGCCGGGCTTACAATCCTACTACTAGATATGACAGCTACTAGGCTGAGGGAAACTTTGGTAGCGGAAGTTCAACATTGGTTTCTCCGGTTAGACCCGGAACCGTTCGTTCTCTTCTATAATAATCTATCGCACTGCCTCCACGCGCGAGATTGTCGGATCCGAGCCAATACCGAGGGGGAGAACATGTATACGGTCGCCTTCTTGGGTCCATGATCAACTTCTCACGATACCGTGTGACCATTAATAATATTCTCTCCAGACCGGAGTGTTCCACTATATGAGTTTCCCAGGTATGGTTCCTCATCAATCTTCCCATGATCAAGTTCTCGTGATACTGTGCAGTTCGGATGGCATTAATAGTATTCTTGCTAGACACGGGCCGAAGTGTTCCACTATATCATGGTGGGTTTCCAAAGTGTGGTTCCTCATCAACCACTGCTCCGTCTCTGATCTCCTTGAACCTCTCGGTTTCAGGGCAGTTCTCTTCTCGTCATGGCTTCCCACTGGCAGTCATTCGGCCTGCGTCGACGGCATACATATTCGTCCAATGAGGACGCCAGGTCCACGCTACCGGAGAATGTGGACGGTCGAGTAGACCACAGCAAACGTTCCCCTCATCACACGGTGACGCAACGGTTAGAGATCATCCTCTGTTACACCTTACACGCCCTCCTGGTTATCCTACATTTTTGTCTGCGCATCATATCTAAATACCATGTCGAACATGGTGTGGTCATACCAATAGGCCCCACTGCCAACGCTTCGACCACCCAATTGAGCGACGGACTCCAAGCATTTTACACGGTGTGTTCGATCTCTGGGCTGCCAGTGCGGGAACAGATTTTAATGATACTTTCACCTATAAAGATATATACCACCATCCTTATCACTCTCACGCAACGACTCGCGTTCAGGCGTCGCGGTATCACGACCTTGGTGCCTAATGTGTTTTGCGCAGTGATATACATTTGGGACATCGTGTCCCTTCACACCTACGCGACGTCCCTGATTCAATTTCAGACGTTTGAGAGCACGATGGTCGGACCAATTTCCTCGGCGCTGACTTGGCCCGACTTGTCACAGGAGAACTTGTCCACGTTCGACTGGGAAGCCATATCGAATCTGACGCCTTACGCGACGCAGTTGGATGGCATGTCTCAAATTCATCCGGGATTTGCAAACGACACGCTGTACGAAGTGCTTTCCCCGAACCTGGGTGTCGGAAACGCGACCGTTCGTACAGAGACGTTTCAAGTCGAATGTGGATTGGTACCGAATACGCTGTTCAGCATCCAGGTGATAGACAGCAGGACGACAGCCTTCAGTGACAATGTGGGCCGAGGGTTTACTACATGGATCTCTATGCCGTCAGGTACGTTCATAATTTTTTGCATGATTAGAGATTGATCAACTCTTCCATCATCGTAGGCCCAGACGAGATTGTTTCATTATCGGAGATCAGTATTGCAATGAACGACATGGTGAGACGAAAACACTTTGTCATCGGCGAAACTGATAACTCGATCCATTTATCAGAGAACGATGTACTTTCTTACGAACGCCCCTCTTGACACGGACGAGAACCTAGTTTCCCAAGCCAAGGTGACTGTCGATATGCCAAGTAAGCTACCATGCGGAACGATTTGACACATGATTGTTCACATCGGCTAGATCTGAATTCGACGATGCAAACCTATCTGGTTGCTTGCGGGGCACGTCTCATCCCAGGAAATGCGACCGTAAACGCAACATCCGGTCAACTGTTGGAGCTGGCACCCGCATTGCAACAGACTACCAATACGTCGACATGGATGGTCCTCGACTGGTCTATGAATACGGATTTGGGTTTCGACACCACTTATTTCACTGGGGTAAGCTCGACGAGCTCTATATGAACGACATACATATTGGACGTTAATCATTCGTCCAGAGTGTCTATCCTTTCGCCACGCATCTTCAATTAGCCAGCGATTACGGCTGTGGTTGGGCAGAATACAACCCTACGTTGTCTGATACGTAGGTCACTCTATGACGGAACTCGCCGAATTTCTCTGACCTGGTCGTGTTCGCGGACAGTACACTGATGACATGGCTGGGCAATGACTCGAATTGTACTGGACCCAACTCCTTTGTGCTCGATCTCGTCAACATGCAGGATGCTGTTGCGCGTCTGCTTGCCACGTCGTACTTTACAGGTGTGTTCCATCCAGTTGATTCGTTGTGCGTGGTGCACGGTGAATGTGCAAGGCTGACGGTCAGTTTGGTTCCACAAGCTAGTCTCCTAGAGTCCAACGGTGGCTTTCAAAAGCCGCACAGTGAGGTCCATGTCGCGATGCCGACTGTCCAGCTTCGGCTCAACGTACGTACCAAGCTCTGTGTTTCTTGTCCGCGATATACGCTCTGACGCTATCTCCCAGATCAATGAATTTCTTGTAAGCAAACACTCCTACCCCCTTTCCCATCCACACTCCTCAATTTATTTTCTCGTTCTCAACCCCCTCACTTTTTCGCGCTCATGTACGTCCCACGTTCACCCCTCACCCAATCCTTGATAGGTGGGCCGCGTCTTCATCCCTCTCTCCCTCAGCCTCTTCATGATATGCCACACCCTTGCCATATTACTACGGTCTGACACCGTGGTCACTACCACCAGCAGGGGAAGTAATATATCATACTGTAATGCCACCGTCCAGACAGGTGACGGCATGGCGGGAGTGGTCACACCGGACACAGAGAGTATGCGCAAGGCAGGCAAGTTTGACGTGTGTGTTGGGGTGGGTGA
>JBBPQP010000891.1:0-15829 GCA_038092555.1 Boletus subgraveolens
CCGCATGGATTACGTCCACGGATTGTCACCGTCCTCCACGTCTGGTATGCCGAGTCCATACCCACTCCCACGAGCATGCGCCGGTGGCGTCTGCACTCCCACAACGTCCCCTCGCACCCCATCGCCCTCCCCGTATCCCCTGCCCGTCTCCACGTCGTCCGCCGTGATCACAACCCACAAGCCTGACGCGTCTGCCTGCCGTTCCCCCTCGTCTTCGTCCGCGTCCGCGCGCTTGTCTTTACCATTATTTTTATTTGTATCCTTATCTTCGCTCCCTGCAGTCCGAGCCAGCGAACCAGAGCCCGAACCCAACTCATCCCATACTCGTATCAACACCGGCAAATGTGGCGAATGCGGTCCACGCGACGTCGACGGTACCTGTAGACCCTCTGGCGCAGGCACAACTGAATCCACCACGTTTTCTGCTACGAGCGGCGTGTGTGACCTTCGTTTTGACATGCGCGGTGGGGACGGAGACAACGACGACGACGAAGCAGAGGAAGTAGACAGGAGATGTGGGAGGTGAGGGATATGCAATCGAGATAGCACTCGCGAGGGTGAATGTGATGAACTCTGGTGAGAGGGCGGCCGGCTAGCAGATGTCATCGATGGGCAATTGGAAACCCTGCGTGATCATAGTGGAGAGGGTGTCCGTGGCATTCGTGAGGACGAAGGACCATATCGATCACGGTGCACCCCGCTTGTTCCAGTGCCTACATCACGCTTGCGATCTTGGATGGCGTCGTCGTACTTCCTCGGCCGTCTTTGCCCACTTTGCGTGGCGCCATACCCAGAGAACGCCCCCCTGTACCCGCCAAACCCACCTGACGTAATCTCTTGCACAACCCTCTCCTCTTCCTCCCACATCGCACGACGGGCTTCCTTCAAGCTCGCATCCGCCACTGGATAGAAATAGTCACCAAACACACATTTTTGGCGTCTTCATACAACACCTCGTCCACACCCTCTGGACCAGCCAACACATCGCCAAATATCAATCCATACACGTCTGCATCCTCCATATTGACGTCATCCCCCGCTCCACGTTAATACTGCGTGTCCGGCGCATCGTCCCATGTCCCCGGCGTCTGTGGTGAACAAGGGAGCAGTGACGTTCCAGTTACCCTCTTCGGGTAACCAGTACTTGCACTTGCCACCCGCAGCGTAGCGCAGCCCAGCACGGATCCGACGGTCCCTCGCAGCACCGACATCTATCCCGCCCTCGCTGGGCTCGAACAAATGGTAATAAATGCCTTCCCCGCAAAGCGTGGCACGCGTGTCCTCGACGCGCCCTTGAGCCGAAACGCGTCTCGGAGCGCATACCCGAGCGTCATGCGTGCGACGTAGATTGGTGAATGGGGCTTTCCCACTGCCGAGGCGGGCGGCTTGATGAAATCGCAGTAAGAGAAGGTGTACGTGTGAGCAGCAGTGAAAAAGGGCTGTTCAATGCAGATGAGGGTGTCCGTGAGACCAAGGGAGATGTGTTCGTTGTCGGTGTAAGGTCCGAGGCGTGTGATGATGCCTACTGCGACAGGAAAGAAACGGCAATGGATTGCTAAAAGGAAAAGAAGAGGACGCCTTTGACACAAAGGAGTCTAGGGACAGGTCTTTGGTAGTGTGAATGATGCGTGTTGGTGAGTGAAATGGGGGCATACTTACATGGAAAGTTTCAAGTCTTGGTGAACACACATCCAGAATACAGCAAGGCACCAGAGAGCGAGCCATATAGAAATGTTGTACACGATGAACACGTACAAGTATCCGCTTCGAGCGCGAAAGTCGCCTTCGTCGTGGGTACTGGTAGCCTTCATTATCAAACTCGCAAGTGCGAGAAGAGGCTTGACTTGGACGGACGTATTCTGTTCGTAGTTCGGGGTGAACGCAAAGGGAACGAGGAATGGAGCAACGACCGTACGCAGGATACCCCGTTTGAGGAACAGGAATGTATATGGATCACTTGGGTCAATCTCGCTGTGCCATAGACTAACGGGAAAGACCGCCGGGATGGGCGGTCGGCCATGTAAGAGGATAAGGAGCGACTGCTCATCACCAAGATAATCTAGAAGGAGCACAAAGAAACAGTATATCACAAAGGCCTGGTACAGTTATCATGAGCAATCGACGGTACGAGCGGCTCGGTAGACGTACCTAGTCAATGTCGCGTATGGTGTCAATGAAGAAAGCCGCTTCCAAGGAGAAAAGCGATATGAGCGACGACACGGCGTACAATGGTACCATAACCATAATTCAGATGATCATTCTAGAAACACAACGAGGATCGTCAGCAGATGTGTACGAGCAAAGAACGGCAGCCCGCTAGGAGATGTTTTCTGTAGTTTCGTAGCTGGGGTCATATCGATATGCCGCCCACGGCTACTGCGACGATGGTGGGGATGCCTGCGAGCGTGAGAACGGGTAATGGGAGGCTTGATCGAGAACCATGGCCGAGGTTTATGTCTAGAAAGGTGAGCATCAAGCTCGAACGTGTAACGTACAGTAATAGTGAAGAGGATGATGACAAGGACAACTGTTGAGTATAGAACGGGTGGGAGTATTCCTGGGCCCGGAGGGGACAGGTTTGCAAACCAGTAATGCATGGGAAAAGAAGATGCGACGCCCGTGGGAATTAGGGGTTGCGACCCCTTTGTTGTTGTAGGTTTGCGTATCCTCGTGAGTCCCGACTTTATTCATTCATCTATAAGTTAACGGAGAACGGCGGGGGAAAGTTGGACTCACCCGACGCTTTTCTCGGGTGTTTCGAGTGGGTCGGATGGGTCGGATGGGTCGAGTGGGTCGAGTGGGTCGAGTGGGTCGAGTGGGTCGAGTGGGTCGAGTGGGTCGAGTGGGTCGGATGGGTCGGATGGGATGAGTAAATCGAGTGGCTTGAGTATCCGGCGAGTATTTCGCCTGTGCCACGTGTATTTCCTTTTTTGTCGAGTGAAAACCATGTGGCTCGCTTGCATGAAAACCCTTCTCCGTTAATAGGGTGCTACTGTGACTGACTGTGACTGACCACAGCACAGCCACCTTCCTTTTTTGGCATCCCCTTAGGCTTCACTGTCTCGACTCCAACTACTCCCCTTTCTACATCAATAATATTCTACATACATATCTTCATCTGAAGTTTTAAATTCTATTAATTTAGTAATATTTACCCTAATAAATGATGGACATACCATTCACCTCACTGGTCATTCTGGCTATGATTACAGTGGTGCGATGTATGCTTATGTAATCAACAAGCGTGGGTACACTTACCTTACACTACCAGGTTTGGGCTTTATTTCTCAACTGCAACTACAACTCATATATATTTATCTTAAGTTTTAGATTGTATTGATTTAGTAATATTCACCCAATTAAATGATGGATATAGCAGAATTTCACCTCATTGTGGCCATTCTGCCAGTACTGTGCATCCTGATTACATAAGCATACATCGCACTATACTTACCTTATTGGGCTTGGGCTTCCCTTCTCAACTGTAACTCCTCCTCTTCCCATAAATTACAACTCATGTGTTTATCTGAAGTTTTAGATTGTATTAATTTAGTAATATTTACCCTACTAAATGATGGACACAGCATTCACCTCACTGGTCATTCTGCCTGTGATTACAGTGGTGCAATGTATGCTTATGTAATCAAAAAGCGTGGGTACACTTGCCTTAGCAGGGTTTGGGCTTCACTTCTTGACTGCAACTACCCTCTTCCCTTTAACTACAACTCATATATATTTATCTTAAGTTGTAGATTGCATTGATTTAGTAATACATCCTATTAAACAGTGGATATCACCTCACTGTGGTCATTCTGCCAGTAGCTGCACTTCTTGATTATATCAGCATATATTGCACTACACTTACCTTATTTGGCTTGAGCTTCACTTCTTGACTGCAACTACCTTCTTTCTTTCAGCTATAACTCATATGTATTCATCTTAAGTTGTAGATTGTATTTGATTTGGTAACATTTACCCTGTTAAACAAAGGATATAGCAGAATTTCACCAGACTATGGCCATTCTGCTGATAGCTGCACTTATTGATTATATAAGCATACATTGCACTACACTTACCTTATTGGACTTGGACTTCACTTCTCAACTGCAACTTCCCCCCCTCCCATTAACTACAACTCATATATTTATTTTAAATTTTAGATTGTACTTGTTACAGTTCTGGAGGAGACCCCTTATCAATTTCCTCCTACGTCTCCTCCTCCTTGCCCACTGACTCCAATCCCCTCGTCGGTTACCCCCCCTTCCCATCTCGACCATCCCGGGACCTCCTTATTCTCCTCCCTCTTCTCCGACCTAAGGGACTATGACATCCCTACCTCCACGTGGGCCGATCTCTTGAACGAATCCCTCTTCAAGGGATAGACCATCGGGCGGATATCTCTGGACCTTCTTTTCCTCACTGCCTTCGGCAGTCTCCTTTCTTCACTGCCTCCGGCAGTTCCCTCTCTTATTTGACTCATCACTTATAACTTATGACTCGTCCAAACACTGCCTCCTCATAGCCTCTCTCATGGCTATTTGTATTCCCACTTTATCCTGATCGTTTATCTCACATGCCTCGCGATGTGACGCGTCTTCCCATATATAGACTTTGGACTCCGATACCTGCCCTAGAGTCCTCAGTATATATATTAGGGCGCCGCCTGTATGCCTTTCTTTCCTTAACCTTAATCTACACTATTTCATGTGGACTTCCGTTCCTTGAGATCCCCTCCCTCGTGCCCTACCTCCTCTCTGCCTCATCCTCTACTCTTCCAACTCCTGGCCAGTCCAGGTACTGCTAGCAACCGCTAGGCCGTTCACACTTAACTCCTATACGGAGGTGCCCAAGTGAAGGAATGAGGTCTCGACTTAACTCCTACTGGAAGAAGCCAAGTTGACATTACACGAACGTGTACCATTGTTACCGGTCGTAACACTGGGCATGAGATTTTTCCAACTTAGCGGGTGGGAAGCCGTGGGTGGCAGAACGTGGTGAGAATTTTTGTCCTTTGGGGACTGGGCAGGGAGGTAACAGACGTTGGGTGAAGTGCCTGTAGTCTGGCGAGGACATTAGTGGTGGGGGACCTGCCATTGTTGGGTTGGCAAGATGTCTGTCTATCCAATCATAGTAAACATCTGCAAATGCTTGACCCAGTGTGTAAATCCTTTTGGGCATTGGCAGTGGAGCAGCAGGGGGCATGGGGATTGGTGCAGCAAGTGGGGTAGCTCCAGGTGACATACTGATGTCTGTGTGTGTTGACCTCGTAGGATTCCATGAGGGGGAAATAGTTCATGGAGAGTGACATTGCACATGGGATTGTGCTTGAGATGCAGGGAGGGGTACATTATACGGTGCAGACATTTAATGAAAGGGGGTGCATTGAGGTCCCAGGAACAGTCCTCACAAATTGTGACTTTTGAACTGGTTTGACTCTGAATGCAGGAAAATGGTGGCTCTAGAGAATCTCTTTCTTCAGCAAATCAGTGATGGAATGAAGTCTGGTGGTGTGACAATACTTTTACAGAGTGTTTTACTGGTCATGATGTTACAGGTGATCACGCAAACCTGCTCTTGGTAGCATGGAGAGGTACGGACTGCTAGGCACTCAGCAGACAACAGGGGCTAGTGCTCTATGCCCGGTAGCAACTTTATCCTTATTTATAATGGTGGACAACTGTATGCACAAGCATGGATCTGGTGCTTTTCCAGCTGCTAAGATTGTAGCAGTACAAGATTCCTCTTATCACTGAGGTCCGCAAGAGGTAGGGATAGGTAGATCTAAGACCCAGGTTTCAAAAGATTTGTCCTTAAAAGGAGATGTGCTCAACCAGCATACACCAAGGCTAATTAGGCCTGTAGATAGTACTTCTGTATCCTAGAGCCTGGCAAGCAACAACTACCCAACAACGGGCTAAAATTACATCTACTGCTCATAAGCACAGTTATCTTGAAGGCATGAATATCAAGCAGTGAGAAGGGCTAGCAAGGATAAAGTGTCCTTAACTAGGCAGTGGTGAAGAGAAGGCAGGAGAATGACAAGCGGAAGTAGTCAGAGAGTGAAGAGCTCAGTGACCAGAATATCTTTGGAATTATGAAAAGCTCAACAATCACAAGAGTCAGCCTGAAGACTGATATTCAAGTAATAGAATGAAAATTCCAAAGATACGGAATACAGGCAAAGGTATGACTACTTATATACTACTAACTACTATGCACAGACCATGTATTTAGGGCTGGTACTTACTATATAAGGGATGTCCATAAGAGGTAATGTCTATAAAAGGAAATGGTCATGTGATGTTGAAAGTTGTGGAATGTCATAGAACATTCTGTGAGTCATGTGATCAGAAAAGATAAGGGAAAAAGTATTGTAATAAGAAAAGTTGTTTCAAAGATCTTGTTCAGTGAACATCTGTGCTCATCACTGAATGAAGAAAGAAGCTCAATACCATCTTGATGGAGGTAGAGGAGCAAGAGAAAATATGGCATTAACAGTATCAGTAGCTGCAAGTGCTGGAGAAATCCCTGGAGATGATGGAGGACATACAGGGTGTCCGGCATCATGAAGTAGAAATGGCAAGAAGGGTCATGGTGAACCAGGCAGCAGGATTGCAGGATATAGAAGGCCTTTGGGTAACATAGGTGTTGTAAGCAAACTGTCTACCTCGGGTGCATTTAGCCAGCCCTAGTTACCTATAGAACATGTGCTATATAAGTTTGTATGTAGTGCCAAAATTCCAAACAAACTTTCCCTGTTCAAATATTTGGTATGATGTGCACACCCCAGCATTTCGGCGAATGCTGGGGACTAAGAGGTGAGTACATGGAATTTGGATAGCATGAGTAATGCAGGTGAACTGTCTCCTGGTTACATAACATGTACTGTACAGGTTCATGGTGTCAAGACTCCTGATGAACTTTCATTTCAAATATCTAGTATAATATGCCCACGCATGCTCGGCACAGTCAATGTATAAGCTTGGTAACCTATAGTATAGTGGATGTGCACACCCCAACATTTTGACGAGGATAGCTTACTCTGACTCAGATACAATTTCAGTGAATGCCAGGGACAAGCACATGAGTACATGAAATCAAAAAAAGCACTGTCAGATCAACTAGGAAGTATTGCTGTACCAGGCATTAAACAATCATCAACTCTCATTCTTCAACCATTGCTCAGCCAGCCCTGGCATATCTTCAAAATGTTCACCCACAACACTACAACAGAGATTCTTGGTGAGTCGATCTAATTCTCCAATGTCAGCAGTGATCATTGATAATGTTGCTTTTTAAAACTCTAGAATTTGATCCAGTATGTTCTTATCAAAATTATTGTCTTTGCTGAACATATCCTTCTATAGAAATGTGTGCAATGTAATGGTGATCTGTTGGCAAAATGTTTGGTGACAAAGAACAAAAATGGGTTAATTTCAGGGTGCGAAACCTGTCGACAGAAGCAAACAAAGTGTACAGCATTGCAAAAGAACACTGTCATCTGGTGATGCAAGACTGTGCTGCATCCCGCAGGTACATGAGATAAACTGGCTATAAAGAGGGTGAAATTCAAGACCCCAGAGAAAGTTCCAGATGATACCAGTGATAAAGCTGAGGAATCGTCTCTGGTACCAGCTACAACGAAATACAAGGGGAAGGGGAAGATGCCAGTGAGCAGAGTGCTTCCCTCTCAAATCCAGGGGGATTATTCAGTGTATGACCTGAAGACATCGAATATGAAGGTCAGGTCGATAAAGGTGATGCCTCACCAACCTGGGGAAGAGAATGGTATTTTGCCAATACTGTTTCAGTGGCTTATGTGACAGCTGAACAATTTACAGTGACTGTTTTGATCAAAATGCCGACCCAGCATCACTTCAAAGAGTTGGAGAGACTCTGCGCTGAAATCAAGAGCTTGGGAGATGACAAAGAACTCGAGAAAAAGATCCAACAATTGGAATCCTCATTAATCCTCATCAACCAAGGAAGTGGCAGAAGCATATTGCAGGGACAAGACAATTACTTGGCGATGTTCAGCGTAGTGGTCAGCACTTTGGCCAGTGTTGAACAACAAGCAGAGGTACTTTTGGTGAAGGTCCAGCAGTTGAAGGCTTTGGTTGTGGAGGAAGAGAGGGAGCAGTTGAACCTTGCCCAGTATTTGGGCCAGAAATGATCACCTGGATTGTAACATACCAAATATGTCATGATGAAGATATATGATGTTTGTATTGTTTGCCAAATGAAATCACACTAATCTTCTAAAGTGAGCCAGAGATGGGAGACACAATTAGACAAGAAACTGAAATGATACAAATAGACCAAAGACCAAGTAAGGTACAAAGTCAGATAACTAAGTGTTAGAGCTTGAAGGATACCAGTTTGACAAAGGTATCACTTGATCCCCATTGGTTCCCTGCTGACCCACAACTTCTCCGACTCTCCTCATCAACGTCACCATATTGTTCTCAAGTGGAGCTGACATTTGCTGAAGGGTGGCGACCTCTTCACATAAGCGTTGATCGGCATCAAGGTCCTGGAGCATCGCTGTCTGCAGGTGATCAAGCTGAGCCTGAGTGTCTTGGGATGTGCACTGGTTTTGTAGTGCAATGGTCCCATCATACTTAATGTCCAGAACAGACAGCAAAGTAACCTGCTTCTTTAGCTCCCCCTCCATCACTTCATTCCCAAAATCAATCCTTGTGATGGCACCTTCCAGCTCCTTAACTTGCTGGTTGAAACCACTAATCTCACCTTCTTCATCTATCACTACAGGCACTGACTGTATCTAGATAGCAATCGGTCAATATGAGTAATGGATCTTGTGAGCCACTTACCTTCACCACTGATTCCCTTCTTTCTTTCACCTTGGATAGCCCAGAGACAGAAGTCTAGCAATGATACTCATTAGTAGTGAATTCGAATACCAACATATATAATACTTACCAGGTCAGGTTCAGGTTCGGGCTCAGTGGCCCAGTTATCTTCACCCTCCTATGACTCAGTGGCTTGGTCTTTATGCTTATCTTTCGCCGTCACCTTAGGGACCTTTGCCTTCACCTCAATGTCCCCTCTGCCTTCTCCTGGTTTGCACCAAACAGCCATATTGTATTGTGAAGCAATGTCGGCCCAGCTTCCAGCTTCATAGACAATATTGCTGTTGCTGTCAACGATCCCTGGAAGGTCCTAAATAATATTACACTTTATCTTGTGATGGGCACAAGGACCGCAAGGCTTGAATTTTTTGTGGTTGGTGGTCATGTGAGTGGTACATGGGAGACCTCTTGATCCACAAGATTTACATTGCTGCATTGCATTAGTATATGAGTGATAGCAAGCATTTGTGTGACTTACCGGACTGTAAAACAGCACTCTCTCACCTGTCGATACCTTTCACTGTTTTGTCTGCCTCACACCTGCAGTCTCCTTGACATCCTCATGGTTCCCTTTTGCTGCTGTCATTTCACCAAGTTTGTTATTCACAAGATCCTCAGATGGCCTTTTGGTCCCACTGGTAAGAGGGGGAATTGGTTGGAATCTCTTCCACCAATGTGTGGTGGAGTCACCGAGGTGAGCATCGGCTGGGATCTTGGACCCCAAAACTGGTTCACAACTTCATTCTCACCAAATATTTGGTCCAAGGTTATAATTTCCTTGGATGACATTTTGAAATTCATTGCCATCTTGCCGATGATAGAGGGAATCTGAACAGTGTAGAAATATTTTCTCACTGAGGTCTGTGGACAAAATTTGAAGCTATTGACACAAGATATGTATGCAGTATGCACAATGCCAAACGAAGTAAGGTAATTGTCTGTCGCCGACAGTGCTTCCTTGAGTTACTTACTTACTCAGGTTGTTGTCCAGTTCATGGCCAGGGAGCACAACAATCATTGGCGCATTATACCCTTTGTCATCACACAGCATGGCATTCCACTTTAGTATGCCATCTCTGACCCTCTACCCTAGCCTCTGGAGATATATAAACCCCCAGTATAGTTGGTCATCATCACCATCTCATCCCATGTCTTAGTCACCCTCATATCAGCCTCTTTCAGGTTCCAACAGTATCTTGTCTTGGTAGCTTTATAGCTACAATGTATCCCAAATCAACATTCTGTGTGGTTCAGGAACATGCATAACATGCTGCCGTATGACCAACATCACCACTGACATTTAACATGCATGGAGGATAATACATATAAGTGTTATGAAGTGGAGAGAATATGGTACTCACATAATTTGCTGAATGACATTGATAATGGGATATGAACCAGCAAGATGATAGCAGATAGAATGAACAAGTAGGCTTGGAAGTCTTGACCAGTATCATAGAATGGCAAATAGCAGCAATGGGCTCACTGGTGAGCCAGTGAGGGGTAACCTATGCTAAAGTAACTAGGGTAGAGCAAGGATAAGCCAATCGGGGAGGCAGGAACTGCTGGCCAGCTGGGATCAGCCAACTGGCAAGAAGGGACAGGGTTTTGTGGGCCACAAGTCAGTGGGATGGGCCAGTCAGTAAGGAAGGGACAAAGCTTCATGGGCCAACCAGTAATGTATGGGCCAATGGGGATTGGGTAGTCGGTGAGAGAGGGACAGAAGTTTGTCGGCCAACCAGTGATGCACAGGTCAGTTGGGATTGGCCAGTCAGTGAAGAAGGGATGATATTTCATCAGCCAACCGGTGATACACAGGTCAATGTGGTTAGTTGGTGAAGGAGAGACAAAAGTTGTCAGCCAAGCAGTAATGCATAGGTCAGTCTGCATTGGCCAGTCTGCGAAGGAGGGACCAAAGTTGGTTGGCATATGAATCAATGGAGATCGGCCAGTTGGCAAGGGAGTGATACAATTTCGTCAGCCAAGCAGTGATGCATAGGTCAGTGGGCACCAGCCAGTATGCAAAGGAGGGACAAATGTTTGTCAGCATATGAATCAACCAGATCAGCCAGTTGGCAAGGGGGTAATAAAATTTCATCAGCCAAGCAGTGATGGACAGGTCAGATGGGATGGGCCAGTCAGTGAAGGAACCACAGCGAGGGAAGGACAAAATTTCGTCAGGTTGGCCAACCAATGTCAAGTAGGGATGGGGGTGGGACAATATTTTATAGGCCAACCAGTGATGCACAGATCAGTGGGGATGACCAGTTGGCAAAGGAGGGACAAAAGTTTGTTGGCCAAAAAGTAATATATGGCTCAATGGGGATCGGCCAGTTGGTGAGGAAAGGGATAAAATCTGGTGCAGTGCTGTCTGGGCCTGTTCATTTATTTACTATTCCCTTGAGTCACTTATGGGCCTACCAGCAAACAATGGACCATATATTTAGTGGCCATCCTGTTATTTACAGTCATATTCCACATCAGCCAGCATGGGCCAGCCAGTCATTGGCGAGGAAATAACACATTGGCTGGCTGGTGTTTTGCAGAAAAATGTTACTGCTTTATGTGGGGTGCCATCTTTATCCAATTGGATAATATGTCCACCCATTACTGAGTGGATACTGAGGGTCAGACTCTGAGTAGTGTTGTGATTTCAATAGAGCTGGAATATGATCAACATAGGTGAGTGTGGCACTTTAAAAGGTTCAATAGTGTGATTATTTGTTCCCTCAGTCATTCAGAATTTGAACCATGCTATGTATCATTGATATGCTCATCGTACAGATTCACTGCTAATCAGATGACCACCTACATCTTCCAAGGTGGTCAAAAATACAAATGAGCCCCCTTCAAATTAGAACATGTTCTCCAATCCTCACAACCAACTTTTGCCACCAGAACTCTAACACTTCCTTCAAACCCTAATGACCAATGTTGCTTGCTATGAGATCAGGTCAGTGTGTGGAAATCTACTGGTCACTTGACTGCCTACACAGAGAGTGGTGCAAGATTACATCCATAACAAGTCTTTCTGTTTCCTTCCTGTCATTTGTAGCAAAATATTTGACAAGGAGCTCATCCAGTTTCTTGGATATCTGAGCAGATATTCCAGATGCTTCATACTTTTCCACTGCCAAGGAAAAGGGATCTTCAGATTTGTTTTGGACCAGAGTAAAGGAATATTGTAGTAGTAGTAAATAGTCTGTTGAGGGAGGTATATATAAAAGTTATCAAAATTCAAAATTAATTGACTTACCAATGCAATATTGAAGAATGTCTTTCATTGAGTTGGCTGGCTTGTTAGACTGAAATCCATGATGAATTCATATAATAAACATATCTCCAAGAATAGACATGCCATGGACATTGCCTCTCTTGCCTGAAAAGAGCCCTGGAAACATGAGATTATTTTAGCAAATATATAGTATAATCAAATGATAAAAGATTAACCATATGGGAGTGAGGGTTGGCAAGTATCTGCATAACATTAGATGTAATATATAGAGCTTGGGAGCAAAAACTGACTCTCTATTCAAATTATAAATTATAAGGTTTAAATTATAGCTCAGATATCTTACCCGCTGAATGTCAACAAAGCATAAATGTAAATGACACAATATTGCATTACAATATAGACTTACATCCTATAAGTGTATCAATTCATGATAGCACAATTCTGAGAAATAACAGGGTGACACTTACCATCTACAAAAAAAATTAGAATTATAGAATTACAGCAGATTTGACATTAAAACAGCAAGTTTAATAAGCAGAATGCAAATGTTCATTGTAAAATAAAATACTTACATTCTATTTGGTATAAAGCATCAGAGTAAGGTATGTGTACATATATTAGTGATTCAATTTGTCAATAGACAGGAGATTATTACCTTCTATGAAGTAAAAGCAGACATTAACTGATAAATTATATGGTTCTCATTGTTTAAAATTGAATCACTCACAAACTATGAATTAGGAAAAAATGGAAAGAAACAAGATGAATTGTTCAGTAAGTAATATTTTGTCACACATATAGAGGGACTTACAAACTATGTGCAAAGTAGTTATGAAATCAAAAAGAATGAAAAGAGATTATTAGCAGCATTCTGATTTCAATGCTCATTAAAGCACATACAGCCTATTGATGGAAGAGTAGGATGAGGCATGCTGATAAGCACATTCTGATTTGAATGGATATCAGACCACTTACAGCCTATCAGTGGAAAAGAAAATAAAGGCATGTTGATCAGTGGCATTCTCATTTCAATCCACATTAGATCACTCACTCCCTATCAATGGAAGAGCAAATGAAGATGTGTTGATCAGTGGCATTCTCATTTCAATCCACATCAGACCACTTACTGGCTATAAATGGAAAAGCAAATGAAGGTGTGTTGATCAGTGGCATTGTCATTTCAATCCACACAAGACCACTTACATGCTATCAATGGAAGAGCAGATGAAGGCATGTTGATCAGTGCCACTCTCATTTCAATCCACACCAGACCACTCACTCCCTATCAATGAAGGAGCAAATGATGGCATGTTGATCAGTGGCATTCTCATTTCAATCCACACTAGACCACTTACATACTATCAATGGAAGAGCAAATGAAGGCATGTTGATCAGTGCCATTGTCATTTCAAATCCCCAGCAGACCACTCACTCCCTATCAATGGAAGAGCAAATGAAGGCATGTTGATCAGTGCCATTCTCATTCCAATCCACACCAGACCACTCACTCCCTATCAATGGAAGAGCAAATGAAGGTGTGTTGATCAGTGCCATTCTCATTTCAATCCACACTAGACCACTTACTCCCTATCAATGAAAGAGCAAATGAAGGCATGTTGATCAGTACCATTCTCATTTCAATCCACACCAGACTACTTACATACTATCAATGGAAGAGCAAATGAAGGCATGTTGATCAGTGCCATTCTCATTTCAATCCACACCAGACCACTTACATACTATCAATGGAAGAGCAAATAAAGGCATGTTGATCAGTGCCATTCTCATTCCAATCCACACCAGACCACTCACTCCCTATCAATGGAAGAGCAAATGAAGGCATGTTGATCAGTGGCATTCTCATTTCAATCCACACCAGACCACTTACTCCCTATCAATGGAAGGGCAAATGAAGGCATGTTGATCAGTGCCATTCTCATTTTAATCCACATCAGACCACTTACTCCCTATCAATAGAGGAGCAAATGAAGGTATGTTGATTAGTGGTATTCTCATTTCAATCCACACCAGACCACTTACTTCCTATCAATGGAAGAGCAAATGAAGGCATATTGATTAGTGGCATTCTCATTTCAATCCACACCAAACCACTTACATACTATCAATGGAAGAGGAAATGAAGGCATGTTGATTAGTGCCATTCTCATTTCAAATCCCCAGCAGACCACTTACAACCTATGTATCAATGGAAGAGCAGCAGGAACCAGCTTCATTAAATAGTGTTCTTATCATATACTGACATAGTATACTCACCAACTACCAATGAAATCCACAGCACATACATAACCTTATGATTAACACCTGGTTTTAAAATGTGCAAATGATCACCTACAACCTATTGTTGAAATAGTAATTGCCAACATGAATACATAGTTTTGACAGTCAATAAAATTATAGTTTTTTCATTCACATATCACTCACTCTCTTTATATTCAATGATGGTTGCAAGGAGGCATATAAAACCTTTAGTTTTGTGGCTTTCTGATATAATCAGACCACTCACTCCCTACCATGTCACATCATATAAGTATTCATCCATTAGACTCCCTCTCACCCCATGTCAAATCACTTACTGCCTAATGGTAAAAAAATGGCAATGGCATGAACAAACCCATTAATAAGGTGTTGACTTGCATATATTTCTGTCTGACTTACTTCCTTTGAATTTGAAACATCAATTCATTAGTAACACTCTCCTCCAGATCCCCATTAGATTGCTTACCTGTTATTAATGCAACAACAGTAGAATTAGTTATAATGAATGTTTTTGTTTTGATGCACCACTTACATGCTATCCATATGATAAGGCATGTAAGTTTACCATAACTTCAGTGCATAATATATCACATACTCTCTTCATGGATGAAATAATTCAATCAATCAATCAATCAGCTCTTTTATAACTCAATATCATACCTAACAATCCATCAAGATAATTCAAACATATAATCAAATTTTCAGCAGATTTCCTTTATACTGACTTAAAACCTACCTGTGTGTGTGGAAACCAACTTGCCAATCCCTCACCCAGATTAACATGTCCATTTTGAATGGTCCCACCATCAATGTATGGCACCAAGACACTTTATGCCATGTGACATCAATATATGTACCTTTTATGTACATCCAAAAACTATTTTACTCACTATCTGATTGCATACTCAATGCACAGCAGAATATTCTTTTCTTGTGCTGTAACCAACAATCTCTGCAATGATGCATCATTCAATGCAGCTGTGGTCTGTGCCAACAATATGTTGCATCCTGCATCAGATGTATCCATGTCTAGTAATATAATGAATGGAGTAGCTGAGAGATGAGAGCATATACATGTACATATGTATGCACAAACCTTCCAGTTTTACAGAGGCCTGTGGAGGAAATTTCATGTTGCACAGATCCCCCCATATATTTCTCTTGGCAAACATCTCTTCAGCACACTTCCTCTGCCTCACAAGTTGATCTTCTAGAGGCAGTGATAGGTCATCAGGATGGAATGCTTGTGCTATAAGGGCATCACATTTGGTAAATAGCACCACAACTGGTACTAGCACCCAAACCAATCAGCTCAGAACATATCAACAACAAGAAGTCATCACCATGGCCAGTGTCACATTCACCAAAAAACCTTTCCTCTGCAACACTGACAGCACGATGGAATTGATCCATTGGGATGCAATACCTGCTCATATTAAAGTAG